>JXTB01000004.1:1116562-1205167 GCA_002914805.1 Parasponia andersonii
AGCCTTGTGGGCGAGGCTGCGTCCGCCGGAGTGATTGCCACATACTCCCTTGTAGATTTCTTCCATTAACTTTTGCGTTTCGACGATGCCTATGCAGCGTAGCATCGGACCCATTGTCGATCTCCTGTATAACTGTTCACCCACCATTGAGTACCTCGCAGCTTTTATTGTGATTGACCTCGCTTCCTGGGGGTCTGTGGGCAGGTTCTCCAACGTCAAATATTGCATGATGGGGCTCATCCACCCTTCGTCAGCAGCGCTAGCTGCGAACACGTGGTGTGCAGGGGTCTGTGGGGGGTCTGTCATGCTCCCGTTGTCCAAAAGAACCTCTATGCTTTCAGCGGTGCCCCCGATTGATGTACTCTTAGCTACCCCGTCAGCCCTCTGGTTTATCTCCCTGGGGACAGATTCGATGCTGAAATTGCCAAAGCGAGCTTTTACCCCCATCACCTTGGAGAAGTACCTGTGCAACCTCAGTTCTTTTACCTCAAAGTTCCCCTTAACCTGATCTGCGATCAACTGCGAGTTGGTCTTCACGGCGATGTCCTCTACTCCGAAATGTAGTGCCAACTCGAGGCCTTGCAACAATGCCTCGTACTCTGCCTTGTTGTTAGTCACTTGGAAACTGAGCCTCAATGCTTTCTCAACCCTGAGGCCCGTTGGGGTCTGCAGGACTATCCCGATCCCGAGACATTCGTGGATCCTTCCGTGTAGAGCGTTCAGGCTGAAGGGGGGTGAAGCTGAGACATCTGATTTAGGTCATGCCGCTCGCCAAAGGATTCGATTTTCACCAGAAAATCTGCCATGACCTACCCTTTCTTTGCCGTCCGAGGCTGATACTCGATATCGTATACCCCCAGCTCGATGGCCCACTTAGTCAATCGTCCCGATAGGTCTGGTTTGGCCAAGATTTGGCGGATGGGGAAATCCGTATACACAATGACCGAGTGCGCCTCAAAATACTACCGGAGCTTCTTTTTAGCATTGACCAGAGCGAGGACCAGCTTTTCTGCCACACTGTATCGGGTTTCGGCATCTAGGAGCATGCGACTTATATAAAACACCGGCTTCTATTTACCATCTTGCTCGATGAATAGTACGGCGTTGATCGCTACTCCGGACACTGCTAAATAAGCGTACAGATGCTCCCCTTCCGACGGGGAAGCCAGGATAGGTGGGTGACTCAGATACAGCTTGAGGTCTGCTAGTGCTTTGTCCTGTTCTTCCCCCCAGATGGCCGTAGAGTTTTTCTTCAGGCCTTGGAAGAAAGGCTTGCATCGGTCGGACATCTTGGATACGAATCGGCTGAGAGCGGCTACCTTCCCGGCCAGGCGTTGGACCTTTCGAATGGATGAGGGTCTCTGCACATTTGCGATCGAGGTCAGCTGGGTCGGATTTGCTTCAATACCCCTCCGGCTCACGATTTGCCCCAAGAATTGCCCAGAGGATACCTCAAACGCACACTTCTTAGGATTCAGACACATCTGATGCTGCCTTAGGATCTGAAAACATTCGTCCAGGTGCCCCAGATGGTCTGAATCCTCTCTGCTTTTCACGACCATGTCGTCGATGTAGACCTCTATAGTCTTCCCTAGCAGCCTGGTGAACATCTTATTCATGAACTTTTGGTAGGTTGCCCTTGCGTTCTTCAGGCCAAACGGCATGCACTTGTAGTAGTACAGACCTCGCTCTGTGATAAAAGCCGTGTGGATCTGGTCCTCCGCGTACAGGGGGATCTGGTTGTATCTGGAGTAGGCATCTAGAAAGCTCATCCTGTTGAATCTCGCCGTCGCATCTACCATTTGGTCGATTCTTGGCAGGGGGAAACTATCCTTCGGGCAAGCCTTGTTCAGGTTGGTGAAATCTATTCAAATACAGTCGCCGCCGTTTTTCTTTTTCACCACTACCGGGTTAGAAACCCACCGCGGGTATACGCATTCCCTGATTAGACCGCTCTCCAGTAGCTTTTCTACCTCCTTGTTGATCGCCCTGTTTTTCTCTGGTGTGAATTTTCGGGGTTTCTGCCTGACCGAGAGGAAATTGGGGTCTATATTCAGCCGGTGACAAGAGTGTGCGGGGTTTATCCCTGGCATATCATCGTGGGATCACGCAAAGACGTCTTCATTCCGCTTTAAGAATCCCAGCATTTCGTTCCTTTGCTCCTCGAGTAATAAAGCCCCGATTAGGATCACCTTCGTCGGTTCTTCTTCCTCTATCAAAGGGACCGCTACCAGTTCCTCGATCGTGGATTGTAGACCATCAGACTCTTCTTTGATTTACCTCATGTATGCTGGCAGGCGGTCCTTTGATTGCTATCCGTCTCTGGCTGTGGCACTTGCGCTCACATCGGCTCCCCTCAGGGCGGCTGAAAAGCATTTCCTTGCAGAGGCCTGGTCTCCCTTAATATCAATCGTGTACGTACCGTCCTTTGATTGATATCTTAAGACCTGATGGAGGGTGGAAGTGACCCCATGCATGGCGTGGATCCATCCCCTTCCCATGATGACGTTGAAGGAGGACTGGCAATCAATGACGATGAAATCCACGTCCAAGTATCTCTCGGCTGCGCAGACAGTAAGGGTCACGACGCCNGTGGAAGCGACCCCATGTATGGCGTGGATCCATCCCCTTCCCATGATGACGTTGAAGGAGGACTGGCAATCAATGACGATGAAATCCACGTCCAAGCATCTCTCGACTGCACAGACAATAAGGGTCACGACGCCCAAAGGGCAGACTCTTGTACTGTCGAAAGTGAATAGCGGTTGACAGGTTGGCCTGAGTGCGCTCCTATCTAGACCCATATTCTCGAATGTGCTGAGGAATAGGATATCGACACTGCTTCCATAATCGACCAAGACCCTTCCGACCAATGCAGAGTCGATCTGCAGTTTGATCACCAATGGATCGTTGTGAGGATGGCGCACTGTGATTAGATCCTGCTGGGTAAAAACAATGGGGGCGACAGATGTGCAACCTTCCCCTGACATCAAGTGGTTGACGGAGTGTCCCATCCCCCTCAAGCGCTTCTCCCT
Source organism: Parasponia andersonii (assembly GCA_002914805.1). Taxonomy (NCBI): domain Eukaryota; kingdom Viridiplantae; phylum Streptophyta; class Magnoliopsida; order Rosales; family Cannabaceae; genus Trema; species Trema andersonii. Next base: position 1,119,598 of record JXTB01000004.1, read on the forward strand.
ACCCTCGGCTCTTTTGAGGCATTTTTCTTTTTCTTCTTGATCGTGGGTCGGGTCTGGCCTGCCCACAATGGTCGGCACTATCCTGAGGGTCTACTCTCCTGACCCAGAGGCTTGAGCCTGCTTCCCTTTTTCAGTCCTGGTGATGTCTTGCCGCGGCTGGGCTTCGTTATTTTTCACGTACTGCTTCAGCCTGCCAGCGTGGATTGCCAGCATGACCTGAGCATAAAGGTTGCGGCAGTGGATGGTGTCGTGCCCGAAGTCCTTGTGGAATTGGCGGTACCGGTTCCTGTTCTTCATATGTTCGAGGACGCCAGATTTGGGTGGGTCCTTGAAAATGCCACTGTCTCTGTTTTAGAGGTAGATCGCATCGATCGGCGTGTGGAGCTCGTACTTGGGCAGAGGATCACGGGTCGTCTTCCTCCTCTTGCCTCCCTTTAGACCGTCTTGGACGGGGATTTCCTACTTCGTGCCCGGCCCTTGGCCCGGTGAGGGCTTCTTCACCCCTTGCGGGGCCGGGGGTTGTACTGGCGTCGTTGTTACTACGGCAGAGGTCTTGGGCACCTTCTGGTGGCTTCTAGCACCCTGAATACCCCTTTTAACTTTGCCTGGACGTCCGCCATATCGTACGAAAGATTTAGAAAGAGGTGGTCCGATAGCATTAATCCTGGCTGCAGGCTCCGGACAAATGAACCTGCGGCTTGGACTGAGTCTGCGTTATAGACCAGTGATATTACCTCGAGGAAACGCGAGAGGTACTCCTGCGGGGATTCATCTGCGGCCTGCTCCAAACGGTCCAGGTCTCGTATAGTTTTTTGTTGTCTTCGAACACCTGCGTACTGTTTCAGGAAAAGTCTGCAGAAGTCTTCGAACCCGTTTATGGACTTTTCCGGGAGCTTCCTAAACCATAGCAGGGCTAGTCCCACAAGGGTCGTAGAGAAGACTTTGTAAGTCACAGCCTCGTCCCTGGTCTCTAAGGCCATCTTCTGCTAGAAGTGGTATATGTGGTCGAGGGGGTCAGTCTTCCTCTCGAACAGCCTGAAAGTCGGGGTCGTGAAATCCCTTGGCCTGGGTTCCATCTGGATCCAGTCAGCGAAGGCCGTCCGGTTGATGCCTCGCACAGTTTGTTCTGCCAGATCATCGGGGGTCTGGCTATGATTGTTGCCGAGTCTCTTACCTAACTCTGCCATCATCTCTTGCTTCCAGTTGGGGGGCGTACCCCCAGGGCTTTCATGGTGTCTTCCGCCTGTTGCCCCCCTGGTTTGGAAAGGTCTCGACTGGTTTTGCCGTCCCCCCTGCATCCGTGACCCGGATGGGGCGGGAGCTTCTCCCCGCGGTTGGCTTCCGAACTCTTGTTAGACTTCTTCGTCGAAATCTTCTCTCCGCTGGGTCCTATCTTCACTTGCCAGCAAACCTTCGAGGCGAACATTATCTCTGCGTACCTCTGCGACCTCGTCCATTAAACCCAGGACTGCCTCGTGGGCCATCTCTGCCTTCCTGTTTGCTTCTGCCAGGGTGGCAAGCATCTGATCCAGCTTCTGCCCTAGATCTGGTCATTCTTCTCGGGAGCTTCCATCGGCGTCGGGACGTGTGCTCCTGGTTGTCATTCTTGAGGGTGCCATCGGACGTTGTATGGCTTTTTTGTTCGGGGAGAGCGCGGTCGTGAGTCTCTTACTCTTTTTCCCACGCTCAACCTTTTTCCCACAGACGGCGCCAAACTGTTGGAGTGGTTTCTCACCAGCCGTCCACGTGTCCTTACTGTCCCAAAGTCCTCTGAACTCCAAGTAAGATCAGAGAGGCGGGGGTGGCTACCTGCAAAGACTCTCCGATACTTAAGTCAGTGGTTTATCTTTGATACAGGTAGCAAGGAAAATATTTCAGTATGAATATCTATCTGTTTTTTGTTAACAGATTTTTCTATATATATATATATTTTAAGCATACATACCCCTCTCAGGAACGCATGGCTCTCATATATGTAGTCCTGAGATAGTGAACCGCATGGTTCTCAATCTCAAGACTGAGTACCTTTCACCTCAAAATCTTTTTCAGCAGTCACGGGCCGAGATTTTGGCGATCTCCTCTGTGCTGCCGTGGCCTGATTTTTACTGCCTCCTTCGGCTTCAATCTGTCAGGAGTAAGATCTGGGTAAATCGTCGTTCTGTCAGGACGGCTTGTCCCCGGCACACACATACCCAGGATCGCATTAAATGCTCTGTCTGGGTCTGGGGTCGTGAGTCACTTTCCACTGTATTCGGTCGGAAGACCCTTGGGGTTCTGACCCTCTTGACCGTTGAGGTAAGGGCCGCTGTTCCCAGATGGCAGACCCTTAGGGCTTCCGATCCCCAGCTGTCGAGGTTGGGGTCAGACTGGGCCAAACCGTCCGGGGTCAGTGATGAACTCGGCCCTAACCTCGGACGGCCCAAAGGCCGATTGTGAGATCAAGTGCGATCCGCGTGGCCTTCTCCGTAGCATATGGCTCGGGAACGGGTCCCACATTAACCATGAAACTATTTTGTGGGGGTAAAATCTCCTTATAATAATATTGAGAATATTAGTTGTGTCAAACCTATTTGTAATGAAAAATACACATGATGTGAAATCAAATGGCATAACTAATATTTCACATAATTTCATTTAGAATTTCTCTTTTTTTTTTGTTTTTTTTTCTAATTTAGAAACTATAAGAAACTTATAAAAGAAAGAATGATGGTTTTGGATTTTTCAGTGTCTTTTGTTGCACATAATTAGTGTCACTCACTCCATAAATTGTTATTTTTTGCTGATTATTGACTAGCGCTAATTATTGTTACTCTTCCACCAACTTTAGACACCTAAACTATTTTTTTTTAACTTTTTTTACAAAATGCTAATGACTTGTAAACTTTTATTGATAATTTTTCATTATGTTTTGCATTTTTAATTGTATTACGATTTTTGAGTTGGATTTTACTTTAGAACTACCATTAGAGTTTGACTTTCAACTTACTTATACATAAATTATTGATTTTTTTTTTATAATATATGCATATGTTATTTAGTTAGTGATTCATTTTTAAACATATAAAGTTCATAATCATTATTATAAAGGATTTTATAGTTTAGGAATGAATAAGTATATATGTATAACATATATGAACAACATGTGTTAAATTGGTTGAAAAAATGAGTATAGTAGCCAAAATACCAGTTATACCATCTGATTTTATACCACATAAGGCTTCTAGTATAATTAAGAGTATCAAAATTCAAATTCTATAACATCAGGAGGTTTTGCTCCCAAACAATGAGTTCAAGATTAACTTTATAAATTGGTATGTACTTTGGGAAATTTTTGCATTAAATATTCTTTTTATTGTTAGGATTAAATTACTTTTTTATCCCGTTGATACTAAAAATTGGTATAACAACGTGGATGGTGATTGATGATAAAAATGACAACAAAAATAATAATATGACGCAAGTTTTATAATGGTTTAGTCACAATTTCTCTGCCTTGGTCTATTGTAGTCAATTTGATTGAGTGAGAAAGTATTTACAAAACACAGCTCTTGATTTTTTTTGGATCCATTTATAATAGGAAAAGTGGATTTTATCTTTTGATAAATTGTAGGAGGTGACAATGGTTAACAATGAGTTGGCAAATGTCACAAGTCGATGGGATATCTCCCATGTGTTTTGGTCAGTTTGCCACACTAACTATTAAATAATTGATTTGACGAGCAAGACTGTCCGCATAGATGTAGCGAGCATTTATGGGAGCAAGCCATTCGGCCATCTAGATAGGCCCGCAATGCTTAGCTTCTACAAGTGGTTGACCACGATCCTCGATTCTCGACTTGATTTTTAAATATGAATATTTACCTCGGTAGTGAGGCGGTGAAAACTTTTTATACAACACCCTACTTTTAATCAAGTGTTATATTTTGCCGCAATATAATTGACTTTGACGCACTTTGCTTCCAAAATAAAATAAAAAAATAGTCTCACGTTGCTCATCAAGTCTTCGGTTAAGAGTTAATTTGGGGCAAAGTTTACTTTTACTAGTTCTGTGAGACTAATTTTATCAATCTTAGGGTAAAGAGAGACTACTTTTCCCAATTTGAGGCAAAATTACTGAAATTAATTACGTTGGGCCAAAGTATCACACTTGATAAAAGCCACAGGGCAAGAGGTAATTTGTCTTCTTCTCTTTTTTTTTTGGAAGTGAACCTTTTTATTTTTTATTTTTCTAAAAACACTTTCTTTTTGGCCTTTTTCCCTTCTTGCAACTTACATATTTATCATTTTTTTATTAAAAAAAAAGATAGACCATTTTAATTATTTTTGCAAGATTTTCTTATTAGTATTAAACACAATATAGATTAACATAATTCTATTATGTTCTATAATTTTCGGCTACTAACATATTGAGCATTTGCCTTTCAAAAAGTAATAAAAATCCATTTTCGTGAAAAGAAAAGAAATATTTGAAATACTGTCTTTTCACACGAGGGGAAGTAAAAGAATAATTTTCTCTAAAAGAAAGATTACGGGTTAGAAAATTTTCAAATTCAACAAACATATCACATTCATCGATAAGCTTGCACATGACGTGTCAACTGCTGCACTGCACACGACATGCCAGTTTATTTAAAACAAATTGCTGACAAATTAGATATAAGCTGAGAGAAAAAATATTTTGTATGGCTCTTCTCAAATTTTGTTCTTTTTCCTTTTCCTAATATATGTACGTATTGTCTAGACTGAATTAAAAATTATTCTTAGTCGTCATCGCAATCAACTGAAAACCAATTATTGTTTATGCAATAATTGTTGATGAGGTGACGAAACATAGTATGGTCAATACATGTGCAGTGGTGACAAATAATATTTTTCCATGACGAAATTTCAATTGTTTATTCAAATAACTAACTAGGATATTATGACTTTAATTTTACCAAATTAAATAGGTGAGTGGGTACAAAATGCCTAAATTTTCTGGCCAATGTGGTTGATTTTTTTTTTTTTTAAGTGAGGTTTAACTAATGATCACTATTTACAAATTTTTTAAAAAAACAAACAAATACTCTATCAAAATTTGAACCCGACCTGCCAAACTCACACACATCTCTCAAAATTTGAACCAATCTCAAAATTTGAACCAATTAGGGCTACTAGCCCCAGTTGGCAAGACCAACATAGTTGCTTAGAACCNATCAACAAATAAACCTCTGCTGTGTCATTAATTTTGGTATTAAACTTTATCACAAAAATATGACTGATACATGAATGGCAAGAAAACCCGAGACTTAGCTTGGTAATCACTAGCTACAAAGCATTTACCATCCTTTTTGTCATGTTATGGAGCACTTAAAACAAGTAGTGCATATAAAGGTAATCTTCAACACACAAAAATTCAGCCTAACCTTGCTTCTCTTTTTAGTACCTGAAAAAAAAATAATAACAAATTAATAAAAAGGAAAGAGATTGTTCAATGCGAGTGAGATGCCAAAATTAAATCAAAATTGCACAACTTGGTCATCAATAACAGTATAACACTAAGGTTGAGATGACAAGTACAAAATAGTCTCCAAGCCAATTAGAACTTGATATTAGGACCTACTGAACAAGACAGAGGGTAACTTTGGAGAACACCTAACCAATTCCAGACTTCCAGTTGGCTCTTCTAGCAGTAATATATTCCAACCTTAACCCAACTTAATTATAGAAAGCTTGAAAAATTTTCATCTCAACCCTAAAATTATTATAGTATTAGAGAGAAGAGACAGCAAGTTACTAGATGACACCTTGACAAATAAGTCGTTGAATATATTGCTCTGGCTTTGCAGCCCATTGAAAACGTAACAAAGAAAGAGTTACGTAGTCAATAATATTCATAAATCTAGAGGATGTATCTGATAGATGACTTCTAGCATATGGCTCTTAGAAGAGCTATATAGTTCAAAATCTAGTCCAGCCACGACAAATACTATAAAAACAAAATAAAATAAAAGCTAAATATTATGACAAAGTTACTAAAAGACATACACAAATTAAGAAATCCAGATACGACCTAGACTACCACACCCTTCAGATCAAAACGTAATTCCACATAAAGTCAAACTACTTGCCCCTAAGCTAATAGCAACTAGCTACGGAGGAACTCAAGGACTGGAGTTAAATATGTGAAAAAACCATTAAAATTCAGGATAAATTCCATAGGAACTTAACACCAGATAGTCCATAGAACCTCTAACTCGAAGCAGAAAGTGGACTATCAAAGAAGAAAAGAACAAAAAAGAAAAACTATCAGTCACCTCTTCAGCAAATTTTATTAAAATGGTTGTCCGAGGTCGCTGCTGACCCTCTATGGGTACAAAATGAGCTGTCACCACAGCTGGAAAACCAGCACTATCCAAAACACCCTAAGGAAAAGAAGTTCTCATCAGAACTTTTAATCTCTAGATGATTAATTGATAAGAAACAAAAGTGAATGAAGTACTTACCCTTACAATTCCAGCAACAAATGCTCCACAATTAAATGTGCCCATGTCTTTAGGGATAGAAATGAATCTACAATTCAAATAACGGTGTATTAGCTGCAAATCAAATGAACTTGCAGTCTGGCTAGTAGTAGTTGCAAGATTAATTACCATCCAGCACAAACTGTTACCTGTTCACGAGAAGCTCCTTCTCACTAATCATGTATTCGTCTTCATGCTCAGTGCCTTTCTCAAGTGAATCAGCAACCTAATGTATGACAAAGAGAAGCTGGTAAGGTAATCACCAAAATATGTAGTTTACAAAATATTATATCCATGGTACAAACAGAACAAATTACCAAGAATGGAAAAGGCAACTGCAGGCCAAAAAAAAAAGTCAAAAGACTGTATTAATACACACAATAAATTTGAGAACGAACCATCGGCAGTATCCGGAGTGATGGCATAGCCAGAAAACATGCAGAAATTGCTAAATGGTAAATGATATACAACGGGCATATATACATAAGTCACTAAGTTCGATAGCCCTTTATTGAAAGTGTTAAGTATATCTTTCTGCATATCTATTTCAACCTTTGCACCCACCTTCAAATAATTGAAGAGACAGAAAGGCAAAAAAGAAGTTCTCACCTTCCCAAATAACACCTTCCATACTGTGCTATGCACAAAAGATAGAATACCCAACAAACGTGTCTCCCTTCTGTTTCCCTGCAGCATTAGAAAAGCACTCTCATTTTAACAACGGATTAACTCATGCAAATTCACAACTCATAAAGTATACCTGTTAGAAGTTCGGAATTCACATTGAAATTCTGGTACAGGTAAGCATTATAAAAAGTCAGGATAGAATAGCTAAACAGTCATTCCACTACTTGAATATGCATTTCAGGCGTACAAATGATTTCTGCACAAACTTTCCTTTCAATTCTTCGTCTTTTATTTATCTTTCTTTTTTTAAAAATTTTTCCTACAGAACAACATGGCCAACTCTCATGCCAAGCGCATGATATAAGTTAAAGTGGATAAGGATTTATGGTTTAAAAAACAGAAGGATATCAAAGTCTGAATTTTGGGATAGGATTTCCCTAATCAAATCTTAAATTCAAGCTCCAAACCAGAAAGAATACAAGAGAGATGGAGAAATATAACTTATTTTCCCTTTATATGCCATCTGATAGCGTCTAATTAGTGCTACAAAATCCATATGTAGTGAAAAAGATACAGCAACTAGGAAATCTAAATATTAATCAAAACCCAATTTTGTAGCTGATTTTCAATTTCCACTGGTTTGCAAAATGAAGTAGAGTCCCATAACATGCTAAACTAATAGCCATTAGTTGCTGGTAGCCATTAGTTGCTTATAGGAATCTTGAGTAGAGCTCCAAACAAAAGGTTATACCTTATCTCTGTGGCAAAGGAGTTCTAGAACTCGAGCACCAACAGAATAGCCCGCATCCTCCAGCCTGCTCCATTTTCCACAAATATAATTCAAGTTTGAGACTCAACAATCAAGATATCGTGTTCTATTCATTCGCAACTAAAGTAAAAGTGGAATGAAAATAATGTCTGGTGAATGTGTCCCGGCGTAATTCTAAGTAAATAGATGTTCATAATCGTAACTATACAACGAAAATTGCAGCAAACTCAAATCACCTCCGTTCTAACTCAGCAATGTTGTCAACTTGAGTCTGATTGTACTGCACAAGCTCTGAAAACAAGAATGCAAAGGCACTCAAGCTGACCTGAAACCACCATGAAATCCCAAATATAAACACAAATTATATGCATAACCTCAAATAAAAAAAAATGCCCAGATCGTCATTGACATAAAAAATTCCTAGCCCTGAATTTAGTTCAGTTAAATACGTCTTTGCACCACGATGTTACCCAAGTCAATGGAACTGTATAATTAAGCTATGAATCGTTCATATCCTCAAATCTTTCACTACCCATTAATACAATTTAGAGAGATCTACAGTACCCAAACCACTTACTTCAAAATTTCTCATATAATTGAGAAAGTAAAGCCCAGAAGAAGGAAATGCCCAGAAAGAAAAAAGAAAAAGCATACAAATCAAATGGTGAAAGCCCAGAAGAAGTTAAGCAGAGAAAGATAGAAGGGACCTCTTGTTTGCCCTTGCTGAGGGGCTTGTCAAGGACATTAGAGTACTGCTTGACCTTGCCGACCCCGATCATGGCTTCCGACCTCCTCTTCCTTCTTTAACCAGTTTTCTTCCTCTTCCCAAATGAGGACCTTGGTTGCGACGATGCTGGTGCAGATCGAAGCAGAGAGGATGTATTAAACCCTTTGTACGACCCAGTTTTCTGGCCACTCTCGTTTGAGTTTTGCCCAGTCTCTCGAGTCTTTTTTTATTTTATTTTATTTTTCGTTAACTTGAATTAAAAAAGGGTTTATGGCACCTAAACTATCCCATTTACGTCGACTTGGTCCTAAAGTTTTAATTATATAAATTAAGTCTCTAAATTAATTTTTGGATTTGAAGCAATATTTAAATTATAATTTGTTTTTAATTTCTAACCAATAACACAAGAGGGCACTTTTTTGCATTTAAGAGTGTGTTTAAACGATAATAAATTGAACAAAAAGATTTTGAGAAAAAAAATATGTATTATTTATCATTTTTAGAATTCTAAAATAAGAAATTTTTTTTGTGATTACTCATTTTTATATTTGAAAATTTTAAATTTTTCATTAAATGCATGCCACTATATATACTCTTCATATATATTTTTGATCAAAAATCTAATACCAGGTTACAATTCAAATAATTTAAAAATTAAATTGTTACGAATCAAAATATTTATGAGCTTAATTACTATAATTAAAATTTTAAAAATTAAATTTCTATAGGTTTGGATAGTTTAGAGATCATTTGTGCCATTAATCTATTTACCTTTTTAGTTTTCATAAATACTAAAGTATTTAGCGAATTAACAAATTAATAAAAATTTCAACTTTGATCAAAATTAATATTTGAAAATATAAATTTACCCTTTCTCTAAACATGTGGCAAAATAAATAATCATTGAATTAATGCCAATAGCCAATAAAAATGAGTTTTAGATATAAGAATCTACTAAAGATGTTAACTAACTAACTCTTATTCCAATTGTTTAGGAAATGTACGTGGAATACATTTTCTTCATAGTGAATTTTAAAAAATATATCTCATTTAAAAGTTCTTAAATAAATATATTATTTTTTAAAATAAATGTATTTAAGAACATATATGTCCTTTAATTCAAAATTAAAAAAATTAAATTTAAAAAAAATGAAAAGAAAAAAATCTATCTCTTTCTCTCTTTCTTTCCATGGTTTCTCACGTCTTCTCTTTCATCTCCATCTCAACCTTTCTTCTTTAATCAATCAAATCCTAGAAATCTGACTTTAACTTACCAAGAAAGTCGACCTAAATCTCATATGCATCTTGTTGATGTTGTTCGTAACGACCTTAAATTAAGAACATCCAAAGTCAACTGCATCTCACTATTGCATGATGCCTACCCATAGCGTTATAGACATGACATCCCTACATATAACTGCGAGAAATTAACCTAACATTTACGAAAAATTATGCATGCTTAGAAACTATGAAAAATACATTATCACATCATGAATACAGCAGAAAAGTTAGCGGATTTAGGTTTTAAAATTTTCACGAAAAAAATTTTCATAACCACGGATCATGCATAAATCAGATAAGGATCATGTACAACATAAATTATATCTAGATGCACAAACTCTAGAGATGAGATTAGGGTTTATCTCTTATTGCGTGCTCCTCCTTGATCTCCTTGTTGATGGTGATTAAATTTTCAATCCTAGATCTTCTTGTTTATGCTCTTGCTATTGGTTTATGAGGCGAGTAGACACCAAGTTGAATCTTTCATTGTAGAACAATCAAAAACACTTTCTTGATGTTTTGGAACACTGGGATATGCGATGAGAACGTGAGGTTACAGGAAACTTTTTCTCCCTCTCTTTTTCTATAGTTGGCACAAGTACCTCTCTCTCTCTCTATCTCTCTTTCTGTCTTTTATGTGTAGTACTCCTAGTGTTACTATGCAATTTTTTTCTCTTATATATATATATATATACATATCTTATACATATGGGCCAAAAAATTGTTAATCCTAGTCCAATCAGAATTGGGCTTATTCTCTAATTTAGGTTTTGAGTGTATTTTTATAAATATATCCAATACATATAACTTATTTATAAAAATACCAGCTTCTGTGTAGAATCATTATTTTATATAGTTTCATGAAACTAATTTCACAAATACCACTAACCAATTAATGAGCTTTGTTGAGTTAAACAAAGGACCTAATAGATCTAAATAATCTAAGCTCCAATAGTATGACAAGTACATAATAACTCTTATTATGATATTTATATAAATAATGTTAGTAAACGGGAACACTCTACTAAAGGCCAAATATTGCACTCTTAGATTAAATGTCATGATTTTTATAGAGATTTAATCAACGAATCTTGATTAACCAATCCATCTAGCATATTCCATATCATATATAAAATCTTTATACAATCCTGTAATTGAATATGTGAAATTACCGTAATATTTCTCCAATATATATTTACTTTTAAGTTACCATATTTTCATCGAGGAATAATATTGTCGATAATTTTATTCTCAATGGCTATTTAGACAAAATTATCAACTAATTCACAAAGTAAATACTAAGATCTTAGATTTAATTATTACATGAATCTTGAAAGACTTTAAAGTGACATTAATGTATAGTATCCTTAACTATTTAGTGTTTCCGTCAATTTATAAATCATAATCTCTAATATACTAGAGTTTACCTCTAATTTCACAGAGATTAGCCTTTTAACAAGTTAAAAAGCTATAACCTATGAAAGTAAGTCCAACCAAATATTAAGGATTAAGATCTATATGATAAGAGCTAGTTTGTGATAATATTAAGAATTGAATTATGCCACTCTAATTCTTTATATTACCTGGTCCAATTCAATATACATAACTTATTTATGTTGTACTGATGGTTCTATCAAAAGTCAGACACTTCAATGATTTGAGACATATCATTCCCATTGAGATAGACAAACACTACAACCTTTAGTAAATAAAATATTCCATCTTTATTTATAGATTGTGAGACAAATACTAAATATTCCATCTTTATTTATAGATTGTGAACTAGTTAATTTAGACTTAGATAAAGAAACAAGTCTCTCCATAATTAAGACTTAATCATGTTTGTTTCTTTATACACAAATTAAGTCATAGAATTTTTTTTAGATAAATAAATTATTCAAATGAGACAGTTTAATCCAACAAATATCATAATTACGTATAAGAAAAAGTTGTTTACTTAAAATGGTAAAATTGAGAAATTTGCTTTTTATGGCAAATATCTAAACAATGACAATACCTCCACACCCTTGGCTTTGCACCTACAATGGTCCTCTATCGCACCTCCTTACTTATTACCCTTTCCTTATTCAAACCTAGATGGGTAAAAGAAAAATAATAATAATTATTTAAAAAAAAATACTAGTTGTGAGTTAAAAAATAAGGTGTTGATAATCTCGAGGCCCTATTTTGTAAGATCTAGAAGCTTCATTTAATGGGATTTAATATTTTTGTACTAATTTATATTTGACATATAATTACTCATGAAGTGTTAAAGGCTTTCAAATATCATTAAGCTAATTAAAGTATTTTCAAATATCCTAAATCAAAATTATTTTTTTACTTGTGTTAAGGAGAGTTTGTGAATGACTATTCACTCTTTATGGAAACATTTTCTAAATTTCATTTATATCTTTATTTTCCTGATTTTTGCTAATATTTGCTCAGTGTTGATCTTTCTCATTGTAGCTGTCAAAATTGATGTCTTTTAATTTATGTGTTTTTCTTATTGTCTTTTAATTTTTGTGTTTATTTTTTATTTATTTTTTGGCCATTTGGTGATAAATCTACTTTGGAAATAATTTCATGCATTGAAATAAATTTCACTTATATATATATATATATATATCCTTTTGTGTTTATTTTTTTTAAAAAAATAAAATTTAGTCAAATGCTAGCTATCAAGTGCCAACTATGTTAAAAAAAAAAAAGTCTAGTCATCAATAATTGGCTTTGTTCCTAAGCTAGCTATCAACGAGTTCTCTGTTTAATGCATTAGACCTGCCTTCTACTATACTATTATTCGTTCCTCCCTTCTTTTCCTTTTTTCTTTATTCATCTATTCGGTCCTCTAAACATGTCGAAGACGTTGTCGATGGCAGTGACGGTAGCTATGATAGCAGTGGGTGATCTTGGTGGCCATTGTTTAGGGTAGGACTTTCAACTTTAGATACTTAGATTATGTCAATTTTCCACTATACATAGAAAATATTGGTTGGACAGAATTATACTCTATCAGAGAGACATGATATTCTAAATTGATTAGAAGATTTTATACTTGTGCCAATATTTCTAAAGGACAACATCCTATCTATGATTCCCTTAAGAGGATTGATTTTGAGGTCACTGAATAACTTCTAGTAGACCTTTTTCATTTATCTCTAGGTGGTTATAATTTCCCCATAACTAACTTCTGGCCTATGCTTGATGATTTTGACCCTCAAGAAGTCCTACTTAGAGTATGCTCTCTTGATAGTTATCAGCCTAAATCTCGTGTCACTGACCTTTTTCTAGAGGCTAGGATTCTATTCTAATTCGTATCTCAAAATATGATTCATCGAGATGGCTATAGGGATGCACATACCTTTTGTGACCTTGGTTTTGTTGATTCTATTCTTATTAGGAGAAGTTTAAACCTGCCATACTTCATTATCTATGACATGATAGATGCCATAGAAAATAGGATACCTCTCTTCCTTATAGTTTTCTCCTCATTCGCATCTTCTAACACTTCAATATCCCACCATTTGATGAGGCCTAACATGAATTGTGGATTATTGATGTTGAAATCAATAATAAGACTTTCAGTCCCATGGAGCTCAATTTCCTTAATAATGAATAGGTCACCAAAACCAAAAAAGGATATAATCAAGGTACAGGAGCTTACCAAGAAACTGATGGTAGTCGCTCTAGCACAGCTGCTCAAGGAGTCGCTGAAAGTATTACTGAGAGCACTCATGCTGAAGAGGCATATGAACAAGCTTTTGATTTTCAAGAAGCTTTCAACAGCCTCGCAGAATGTATTAACATAATCCAGCTTGACATCTAACATTTGCATAACGTCGAGCTTGAATACTTCCAGATTGTTTCAGCTGATGTCAACTTCGTTTTTGTCAACACCAAGATCATAAACTTTAGATTATATAAGATCAACAAGGCAAGATGATGAGGATGATGCAATCTTTTTTTGGTCGCTTTTCTCCTCTATAGATCTTTTATCTTTTGTTTATTTATTTTTGCTTCCTTTGAACTTTTTCTTTGGTTTTTTATTTATGAACTCTATGTTTTGAATTGGATGTTTGATTTAACAATGTTTTGCCTTATTCGCATCTCATTGATATTTATTTTCTTGTATTTGTTTTCTCTTTCTTACATGTGGACTTTTTGATGATATTAAAAGGGAGAGAAAAAAGTACTTTGATTTAATTGGTAAATTTACTCTTCTTCAAATATAATTGGCATCAAATTTGGAATAGCTTTTCAAAATATGCACCATTTATAAGTTTAACAAATAAAAAGGGAGTCTAATTCTTTTTACATTAAACATATTTTGAGAAGAAGCATTCAAGAAGTTGATAAGGATACTTATCCTTGTTTATTAAAATCTTAATCCTTATTTTTTATCTCTTAAATCAAATTTTTGGTATCGTAAAAAAGAGGGAGATTGTTGATTCATACTTTGTATCATCAATCTTATACTCATATTTTGAAGTTAACAAACATATGATAAAGGACTAATAATCTACTTGAGTATGTAGTAATCTAAATTGAAAGAATCGCACATTCAAGATGGATTATAGTAGTAATCTAAATTGAAAGAATCGCACATTCAAGATGGATTATAGAGAAGAGCTCGAAGACAAAGATTAATAATATAAGATTTAGACTACCAAAAGTTAATTACTTAGTTCTTGTATTTGAATATTTGTTTACATATAATATGATCTTAATAGCTCAATTTTTTTTTTTTATAAAAATAAGAAAATTTCAAACCAATACAATCAAACTACATAATCTCCACTCAAAGTTTGAAATTTATTTCATACAAACTTTTAAATTAATATATAAATTTTTATAGTATCCATATTTTATAAAAATCAATTTAAGAAGTCACCATAATGAAAAGAATCGAAAAAGACTTGAAATAAAATCAAAACAAGCTCTTTGGTATTTTTGGTAGATCGATTCCTAATTTTCGGACTACCAATTTTCTGTCGAATATTTTCGGTCAATTGAAAATACTAGCGTTTGATAGTGTAGTACTAATAGTCGAATTCAAAAATCTGATTGATCGAAAACACATTTTTGATCTACTAAAAATGACAAAATGTCTGTTAAACGTTGTAAAACGGTTAGTTTTCATTCATGTCTATAAATAAAAAAATTTCTAAGACTTGAAACAATTTTTAAACATTCTTACATTACTCACATCATATATTCAAGTTGTTCAAATCAATTTTAGTGATCCAAACTTTCAAATCCACTTTTTCACAAAAATCTCTTGAGCCAAACTAAATCATATCTTATGTTCATATTTATTCTCTCTAAGTTTAACTTATATTAATTATTTTTATTAGAGAGAGATTCTAGTCAAATGATTCAACAAAAACTAAATTATAATTTTGAGGTAAGGTTGACACTAGATTCAAAAACAACCCGGCTTAGTTGAGATCAGCACAAAGTTTAAACAATCTGTATTAGGCGTGATAGAATTAGATTCAAGGCTATTGTAAAAGCGTGAATGTACCTAAAAAGAAATCACTCATTATATACAAGGGTTGGTTAAGCCCATTCTCTTGATCTAATAGTGGATAACTTAAAGGGGTTGCCAATAGCCAGGAACGTAGACAAACCGTCATGTTTGTTGAACCTCTTAAAAATAGTGTTTGTATTTCTCTATTTCTATCTCTTTAAATATATTTATCTTGAGCTTGTACTTGTCATTTATTTATTCTTATTTGATATTATCATGACTAGTATGATTCACTTGCTTATCTTTAAAAATTTGCAAAAGTTTTTAAAACCTAATTCACCCTCCTTCTTGAGTTAGCTAATTTTGGACTAACAATTAGTATCAGAACTTGGTGTTAAAATTTTTAAAACTTAACTATTTTGAGATTGCTAGCTGGAATAATTTTTCTTTTTAATATGAAGGGTTGTCACATTTTAAACCTCTATTTTTCAATAGAAATAATTTTAACTATTGAAGAAACTGGATGGACACTTATCTTAGGTCTATTGATTTTGATTTATGGTATATTGTCACTAATGACTCTTTGAAAATAATAAAAATTATTGATGGAATAGAAGTAGAAAAAGATATAAAGGAATATAATGAAAATGATAAAATAATCATTTTCACTGAAAATAGAAGAGCTAGAAATATTCTTATGTGTGGTTTAGATAAGAATATGTATAATATGTTGAGAAGACTAGAGATACTCATGAACTATGGAATATGTTAGAAGTCTCTTATCAAGGAACTAGCTCCATGAAAGAAACTAGAATTAATATTTTTATTAGAAACTATGAGTTGTTCAAAATGGAAAAAGATGAATCTATTTATCAAATATTTACTAGATTTATTACTATTATTTATTCTCTTGGTACTTTAAGAAAAATCTATTCAAATGGTGATTTGGTGAGCAAAATCCTTAGAAGTCTTCCTCGAGCATACAGAAGCAAGATGATAGCTATTCAAGAAGCAAAAGACCTCAATAAACTTCTTCTTGAGGAACTCATGGAATCCTTCATGACCCATGAAATCTTTATGAAGAAAACAAATAAAGATGAAGTGCAGGAAAAGAAAAAGAAAGAAATTGCTCTTAAAGCTGCCATGCAAAAAAACAATGAGAAAGAAGAAGAATTTACAGATAGTGAGTTAGAAGACATTGTCCTACTTACTAAAAGGTTCAAAAAGTACTTGAACTTCAAAAAGAAGAATTTCAAGAAGAATAGTGGTCATATTTAGTTGATGGCTATGGCATATCATACGATTCTTATCATATTTATAGATAGCTCATACCAATCGCATGATTTTATTTAAGAGAAATCATGTTGTCCATAGCTTTAGCTTATATATGATTCTTATCATACTGATAACTATGGCATATCGTATGATTTATATTTTAATTTTTCATTATTTTTTATTTTTTTTAGAGAAACAATGTCTATCAATTGCTCTGACCTATCATATAATTCTTGTCATATTAATAACTAGGGTGTATCACATGATTTTTTTTTTTTGGGAGAAATCATATTTTTGATAACTCTGACTTATCATATAATTCTTGTCATATTGATAACTTGGGCGTATCACATGATTTTTTATTTTTTTTATTGGAGAAATCATTTTTGTCGATATCTCTGGCTTATAATATGCTTCTTATCTTATTGATAGGTCTAGCATTTCACATGATTTATTTATTTTTTTATTTTGAGAAATCATGTTTGTCGATTGCTCTCAATTATCATATGATTTTTGTCACATTGATAGCTGAAGTGTATCACATGATTTTTTTTTTGAGAAATCATAAAGAAATACATAATAGTCCCCGAGTGGAAGGTATATGCATTATTTTGGATTTATAGGTAGAGAAATCACCTCTACAAGAAATGTTGATACAAAATTTTCTCTAGTCAAAATAGTTTCTTATCCCTTAGATAGCTTAATCTATGATTTGGGAAAGGGTCGATATTTGTCCTATGTTGTTGATCATCGTATAGGATTTCACCTCTTTGGTTCTTGGCTAAGTAATGCCTTCGGACTTTGTAACATTTAGAAGTAGGATGACCAATTCTACGATGGTAAATACAAAATTGCGGATTGGCCAATTGCTCTTGTGTCGGCAGCATGGTGTTGGGCAGATAAATTATATCTTCATTTTCTATCCTGAACTAGTATGTTAATTTATTCAGGTGTAGAAGTTATTTTAGGAGGAATTAGTAGATTTTTTTTGTCTTGTTGAAGTTATCCAATCAAGTTAACCTCTCTCTTTTGCTTAAAAAAAAAGTAGAGTATTCCACTTTTCGGTAGCAAAGTTGTGTAAGTCCATAACTATTTCTTATGTGTAACTTACTCTTAGCATCAATTTGGAAAATTTTGAGATGATATGATTTCTGAATATGAATTTTGTACCCTGCTCACATGCCTTTGACGTATATTCAGATGATTTTCACTCTCTAAGATAATTTCTTTGTTGTCCAAAGCTTTTTCTTTGAATCTATTCGCATAGATTGTGAGTAATTCATTTTACTTTTATATTATGCTAGTGAGATTGGATAAGCCTAGCTTATATTCCGCTATAAAGAATTTGGTACAAAATATTGCTACCAACTTTTTCCACGTACTGAGACTGCTTGTTGGTAGATTAATGAACCATGAATATGCTTGATTAGTAAGGAATTTTGAGAATTCTCTCAATCATAATTTATAGTTTTCGATGTAGATTCCAAGGTCGTCTAAGAAACCAATGATATATTCTCTAGTATTGCCTTTCTTTCCATCAAATTTCTTGAATTGAGGACTAGTGTAGTCATTTAGATATAGCCTAGAAAAAATATGTGCAGGTTAAGGAGGTTGGAAGTTTACTACTGCTACAGTCTTGTTGGCTTTTTCTGCCTCTGCTTTAAGTACATCTTGTAATTATTCTTTAGTAATAAAACTGTGTGAAGTTTTATTATTCATGCCTACTATTATTGTGATAGGAAGATTAGTATGACTTTCTTGTATTGTCAATATAGCGGGATTTTGAATACCTAATGTAGGTGAATTATTGTTTTGACTTGATGAGATAGGGATAGATGAAGTCTTCGGTCCGTTTCTTCTTTCCAACTCAACTAACTTTCGCATTATTAGTTCTTGAGATTGCATTAAACTTGGTAGTATGCTTTTCATTTGGGTAAGAGTTTCTCGTTATTGAGCCCATATTTTAGAACTCGACAGATGTTGTTCATCAATTATCTGAAAGAATGAGACGAAAAGTGGGAGAAAATGGAAAGATATGTGAGAAAAAAAGGGAGTGGAATTTAATAACAAGAAATTAAAAGAAAAAGGGACGTAGTATTTGGATAAAATTTTGAGAAGTAAAATAGATAGAATTTCAGTATATAAACAGAATATTAGAAAGAAAAATTGGCAGAGTTTCGACATAAATTGGTAGAATTTTGGCAGAATTTTGGTATACAATACAAAATGTTGAAAAGTGATACCAACAGATTTTTGACAGAGTTTCGATATACGAAGGAGAATTCTGAGAAGTAAAATTGGCAAAGTGACAAATACACTTGCTGATCGAGAGAATCTCGAGGAAAATGTAGTTTCCTTGATGCTACTCCCAAGTAGAGTCATTTTTTAATATTCTTGATTAAATATCGTGCTTTGATTTATTAACGATACTTGTGATTAATGAAAATAAAATAAAGAGTAATTGAGGTTAGTGTTAGATCATAGGGTGTACATAGAAAGGGCCATTGCAATTCGTGTCATATGTCGAATTCCCAATAGGCAGTCCAGATAGAAAATGATACTTCTTATGACATCCTTGCCACATTAGTGATTGTAGAAATAACTCGCTTACTGTGTACAGGTATAAGAGTTATCACAACGCTGTCTATGTATCAAAGTCCTGATGGGTGGTCGATATAGAAAATAACATTTCTCACAGTGCCCTTGCCACTTTAGTAGTTGTAGGGATAACGTATTTACGATATAATTATAATAATAATCATGACATAATAATAGAGATGCTAATGTTATCGCAATACTTTCTAAGAATCGAAGTCCCGATAAGCGATTGTAATAAGCAACAACACTTCATACAATGTCCTTGCCACAAAAGACGGTTGCAAGAATAATTTACTTACGTGAGATGATGATAATAATATAATAATATAATAATGATAAAAAAGGTCTAGTTGATAGAGGCGAATAAGTTAGCCATAATGTCAAATAGAAGTCAACAAGAGATTAGATAAAATAATAACATAAATAAGACTAATAATAGACTGTAGATAGTGAAATAACATGAAATCCCAAACTTATGCCATAGGTCAAGCACAACGTTCAAGGAGAGTAGCTCGGTACCTATAGATCATTGTAGTGCAAGGATTAGAAACTATAAAATAGCTTGTGAAATAAGTTAGTAATGTATAGGGAAAATTGCACAAAAATAATATAATAAAGAAAAAATAATATAAAAATGGATTTATGGGCCTAAAAAATGTAAGAAAATGAATATGGACCTAAAATACATACAAAGTCATATACATAATAATGCACTTATAAATGAATGATACTAAAGCCCAAAAGAATGAAAATATCAAAAAATAACTAGTAATTATATAATCGTGCTAATATAAATAAGTAATATACGGGAATATATATATATATATATAAGTGCTTATATGAATTTGTGTCAATGTGTGTTACTATTTAATAATCAAACCTGTGTATTTATGTGTTTGTAACCGCAGTTTTGATAAAAGATCATGTTGATAACATGTGAAATTAATACAAGAGATGTATGAACATATATAAATATATGTGTATGAGATAAAGAGATGAGAATATGGATCTATTGGGCTATGGGTTGAATCAGGAACAAGAGATCAAATGTGTTATAATGAAAACAAAAAAATCCAATTACATATGCTCACAATCGAGACATTGATAGAGAGAAAGGATGGTGGTATTAGAGATGTGTAGCTATAGTTTGAGTAGAAAATAAGAGGTGACATTGGTTATTAAATGGAAGATGTACAGTGATGATGATAGTGGTGGGGCTGAGAACACAACCACGTGTTGGTAACAATACAAAATATATATGTATATAAATTAAGTGGAATTAATGGCCACGGAGGGATGTTTGAATGATGGTATATATTAATAGGAATAATATGAGGGCGTAGATGGATTTAAGCAAGGATCAAAGAAGCTTTGAAGCTTCGGTTAAAAATAAGTACTAAAAGGAAAGAAAAGCCACATAGAAAGCTATAGAGGAAAGGAAAATGAGATGATATTGTTGATAGGTTGGTGTATACTTTTTCTTACAAATGAGAGGATATACCCCTATTTATAGGCAAACTAATACCTTGAATTACAAGAGGACATAAGCTACAAAGGCTTCTTCTACAAGTGCTTCTCTTGTAAATACTTAATCTACACGTACTTGACTTATAAGTACTTAGTCTACAAGATCTTAGGCTATAAGTTAGAAGCTTCTTGAAGCTTTTAGAATATATGGGCAGCTTGTGTATAAAGAAGAGATGTCAATTTCTTGTAATAGAATTTTGCTTGTTGTCCAAGTTGATGAAGTGTTTTCATGGTATTGGATAGCTTCATCTTGCTTGTTGTCCAAGTTGATAAAGTGTCTTCATGGCATTAGATAGCTTCATCTTATAGGCTAGGGAGGAATGATATGTTAATACTTCAAGTCTTATCCAATAAGCTCTTGCCAAGTAGAAAAGAGCTTGCCAACTCATAGTGCCAATTGAGTTCAATAAAGCTTTATTAGGTCTTGATTATTACAGGTACTAATTTATGCTTTAGATTTAATTCTAAAAATTAAGAAAACCCCAAAACACATAGAAACAACAATATGTTGAATAAGTTGTGGTAAAATACCAAGTCAGTTGATTCTTTGATAATCTACCAACTAACTAATGAACAACCAACAATTTGTATCCATTGTACATAGTATATATTATATAGCTCAGTTACTATGAGAAACCTAAAACTTGATATGGCATATTTTTGGTTCTAAATATCTCTAAGCTTAGCTTTAAGTTTTCACGTAGAAGGAAAAATAAAGGACAATCTAAGGTTGAGCGTAAATTTTATTGTATTGTAAATACTCTCTGAAAGGTAACTAAGTAACGGTTCTCTTGTAATAAACTAATATACAATATCCATATTTCCCATATCTTTATAGTTATGAATTCTCTTCATTTTATCCAATTATAATTAGTCTACATTAGTTATATAATTTGAAATATAACTTTTATTTTTTACTAAGATATTTGAATTATAAGAATTAATATTCACTTTTCCTTCTTTTATTGGTTTAATAATCATGTTATGTATGAAGTACATGGCCTCTTTCACTAGTCTATTACTATATATAAAAGAGTAAGTTTTCCCTTAAATACTATTGAAAATTTTGTCAAGTTATTTTATCATTAGTGACTTAAAATAGTGTATTGCAATATTCAACGAATAACAAATAATGAACCTGATAATTAGGTCATTACTCTCCATCACCCTATCTGCACCCTATCTGCAGTTGTTATCTCTTCTCTAACTTTTATTTAGAAAAAATTCTACTTCCTTTTTCTCCCTTTTCCTTAATTGTATGAGGTCCAAAGAAATTCAAGGTCTGAATGTAAGAGAGATACGAGAGAGAAAATCAACATGTTTCGGATATAGAAAAATAACGATTATGTGGTAAGTTTATTTCCTTCTTTTACTTTCTTTTTCTCAATCTGGTTTTCCATTACTATATTTATCCTCTAATTCATGCCCTAAATGAATTTTTATCCTTTTCTATTAAATATGCCTCATTAATTATACTCAATAAATTGAGAATGTTTGGTTACCCTGAAAGACCAAAGCAATCTTCAATATGGCTAAACACATAATAATGAGATTATAATTGTGATATCCTAAATTTTGTAGGATACTCAGTTTCTCACAAAATTAAATAGTCAATAATAACCTAACTCTATATCATTTATTTTATAGTTATATGTGCATTCTTAGTTGAGCATAAATTATTTCATAAAAAGCCAAATTAAGAATCTTAAATACTTGTTATAATTTTCTTGTTATTATTAACCGTCATTTACTAAATAAATTTTGTAGTAAAATGTACAAAATATGCTAATTGATACAAGCTTGAAGTGTATAAGTTTATTTTTTTACATGATAATTTGGACATATTGATTATTAGGAAATACTTGATTAGGTCAAATAAGTAGTTTGGATATGATTTTCAAAATAAAGATATTTTTTATCATCTTATTAATTTAATGTCTAGTTAAATCTTTGATTATATGCAATGTTAGAATTTTTGGTTCAAACTTTGCTTACATAATATTTTCTTATTTTATTTTAGATTATAATTTATAAAAGGTATTTGTATTTATTTAATATTAATTTGAGTACTATTATATGCCTTGTAGTTATTTATGTGCCGTACCAAAAAAAAATGAATAAGTGATTAACCAGCTTAGTTCACGCAATAATTTCTGAGTTTTATGCCTATATGTTTGCTAGCACTATTTTTTTATTTATTTAAACTATCTCATCATCACCTCTAGTAGGATTTCGTCAATCTCATGAGTGCTCTTCATCTATCTACTCCAATATATATGTTTTATTCAATACATAAATTTTACTCCAATTGAATTTTGAGAAAAGTCAACTAAGTTGTTTTATTTACAAACTCAAGCAATTATATAATAGCCTTTTTCTAGTTGATGGGTCGATGCTATTTACATGTACACGGGTTTTATGAATATAACTTGATTGTAATTAATTTACTATGTGATTTGAGTGGACTCTTGAAAGATGTTCTTTGTCCATGTGGTTGTATTGTACCTTTTTTTGATAGAGATAAGGACATGCTTGAGCTAACGATACATATAATACTAGTCTAAGTTTTGGGTTCGCATAGTTATTTCAGAAATACTAGTATTTGTATTCTTTCGTTGATAGTAATAAGTCTAGAATTTAAAAATATTTCTTCGTTTTCTTTTTGCATGTATATGACTTTGTTTTAATTTTTTATGAGCGTTATATATTTATATATATATATATATATAAACTAATGTTTAGTAAGTCTGTTGACTTATTAGCTTAGACTTTATACGAAAAATTGTTTATTATTAACTTCATGTTTCTATTATAATTTGTAATACAAATAAATATTTTGGAATGTTTATTTAAGGACTAGGATATTTTTTTATGTATAAAGTTAATTGATTTTATTAATTGTTTGATATTACGTATTGTTTGTAACAAGAAATAAATTAGAGTCTATTAATTATAAGCCAAAGTATTCATACCAATTCCTTAGACAAATTATGTTTAGTGACTGAAGGATTTTTCTATCAACAAAATAATAGAGACATATCAAACCTACCTTTTTTTTGCTAAATGTTACTTAGAGGAAATGTACCTCCGGTAAATTATTAAAATTAAAATAAAAAGAAGAAAAGTACAAAAGATAACCAAGTGTGAAACACTCCTTAAGTGGGAACATTTCACAGAAAATCACATGAAAGTCTAGGAATTGAGGTAAGTAACATTGTATCTGCAATATAAGAATTATCTATTTCTGTGAACATGTGGAATCCTTGGATTATATAAAAATTTGTAATTATCTATTTCTGTGAACATGTGGAATCCTTGGATTATATAAAAATTTGTATCTATTATTCTGTTATACATGAAGCATAAATATCAAAATCTATTATTATGACATATATGAAGTATAAACATGTGATATATTTATATTGTCTGATGAGTATTGGTCAATAAGATATAGAGGGCCAACACTCAAATATCTAATTCTTTTGAAGACATTATATGGTCGCTTGGGGGACATTATTAGGTTCATTTGGGGACATTATTTAGTTCATTCGAGAACTCTCTAATAGCAGTATGAGGACTTTTGTAGTACACAAAGGGGTTTGAAATGTATTTGGAACTCGAGACCTCCATACTATAACTTATGATAAGTTATTAGTTACTAGTTATCTAAGTAACTCAATATATGATTCACGGTCTTGTCAGGCAATAAAATATACACGGGAATCCTAATTATACGACTATCTATTCTTTGGTATATGCACATTGCATTTACAATCATTACTTATTGAGTTCCTTACGTACATGTATTCTTACATTGCAAAGGATACTACTGATATATGAGTTTGAAGGAGGAGCGCCAACTTTTGGACCACGACTTGTGTATATAAGTATTTTGATGTTATGGTTTCCTGATAGAGAATTTTGTATATGTATTGAGTGTGTGTATATTATGTAGAATTATATGAGAGGTCCATTTGTGAGTGTATATATGTGTATACATTAGACTATATATAATTATGAGTAGAGTTTTCTTTGTACTACTATTGGTTTGTTATTTCGGCATAGAAGTTTTTGATATCATTAATTTATTTTCGTTTCTTTTCTAGTGTTGAATATGGTAGATTCTTTAAATATAATTCAAATTAATTAGAAGTTTAGGAAAATAAAGTATTAGTTATTGAGGTATTATTTGTTACTATTTTTGACATAATTTTCTTAAATTTGGCAGCAAGAATGACACTGATTTGAGTTATGTATAATGTATTTTAAAATCCTTTCTCAAGAAGAAATTAAATTATTACCTTATTAATAGCAACTGGCTTTACCTATTTATGAAAGTCGGTTTAGGCTATATGATGCTTGATCATTTCACTTGATGAGTTTGTTATTGCTATTGATTAACTTACATTTATTAGGGTATTTTGGCTCAATATTGATTTAATTTTACCTCAGGTCATTGTTAGAATTGACAATATATTTCAATCATTAGCTCGAAGAGAGATTTTTCCTTAAAAAAAAAACATTTAGTAAAGAGACCATAAGGAGAAGTCTCTAATCACCAACTTGATTCTACTGAGGCCAGTGACTTGAGAAGTAGCTAGAAATGCTAGATGTAGTCTATCTCATGGTAAATCTTTGCTCTTTTTCTGTTGATATTTATTTTTACAAGGTTTGTCCTACTTGTTCGTTTAGATTGAAAACCATCTTATTATTATCTAGCAGTCCTATCTGGTCTTTGGGTGATTCCATGATCTTTGGTTGCGTTTAGGGTAAAATAAGAATCGCTAAGACATTTGTTTGCCAAATAGTGCGTACTTTAGCCTTCCATAAGATTAATTATAAGTACAGGCTTCGGCCTTGATGGGAAGACACTAATCTCTATCGAGTAAGTTATGGACTTTCATCTATATATATATCCTGCTATCACATAGGATTTGACCAAAGCTGGTTATTATTCTTAAACATATTTTGTTTTATAAATATAATTTCTTCCTCTAATCACATTAAGATTGGGGATATGACAAACAATATTAATTGCCAAACTAGTAGTTGCTTTAAACTTCTGAGTGTTGATTACACGACACCTCGGATAGTAAGATCGAGTTAGAACTTCATCTATGTAATTTATTATTTGTTTATTTGTTTTTTATTTCATCCTATTAGAAGTTTTAATTTCAATTTATATGAACAAATATCTGATATGATACTGATTTTACCTTTTATTTATGGTAATCATTAGTTTGGGATATTTCTTGATTCTTATATGACATTTTTTTAATCTTGCAACCTTTTTCTTTGTGTTATACCTCTTATCATGTTGCTTAACATTTATCTGTTTGAAACCAAATCAATGAAAAAGTAAAATAAAATTGTGCACTAAAAGCAAAATATGATACTGAATTATGTTGAGGAATATACAAAATTTAGATGAATAAATTAGGATGTTAAAATTTTTTAAAGTAAATTAACATGATTTTTTTTGGGTAGTATGACAATATAGGCCAATTTATGAAGGCCCACTTTTTATATTTTGACAGTGATATTTGGGTATGTCAAAGTGGCGTTTTCTAACTATATGTTAGTATGTGTTATAGTGGCAATACTGTAATTAGATTTCACAATTTTTATATTTTAAATTAACAAAAAAAGCACAAATATAAATTTTTATGAAGAATATATAAGGGAAACTTGTAATGCTCTAAATCTCATATCGGGTATATTCTGGGAAGATCATGAGTATTTAAATGATAATCTCCCCAAATGTAATACCGCTGAGTTTCACCCAAAAGTACTAGCTTGAATGTACTTTTGGTCTAATAGACTATCACGTAAATACTCATGATTTTCCTAGAACATACCTTAGAAGTTACAAATGTGACAACCTGTTAAAATATAAATATATATATATGTATACATATAATTTATTTATGCTTTATAAATAATATAAGGATAAAAGACTAAAAAGCCTTTAATTAATGATATTTATTGAGGTTATTTTAGTAATTAAACAATTACTCAGTTTATACGTAAGCTTTGTAAAGAGGAAAAAAAAGAAAGAAAGAAAAAGTATGCACGTTTAAGAAGAAGAAGATGATAAAGAGACTATTGTCATGGATTATTGAGACTCACTCCTAAGGTAATGAACTCTTAACCAATTAAGTTTTATGTTTTAGTTTGATTTCGGGATTGAGATTGAATATCTAGGGTTAAAGTTTTGAATTGCTCACAAATTATTTATGAAATATGGGGAAGAATCTGATAGAGGATAAAGCCTATTGATATTAAAATTCAAACAAGACAAATTTTGAGTTATTTAGTTAGGTAAATAGAAACTATGGATTTTTGAACGTTTCACACAGAAAAAAAAATGCAACAGTGATTACAACTATATTTATAAAGGCTTTTAGTGATTTGATTTGGTCATATTTGATATAGCTAGAAAGCTTACCGAATTAGCTTTCCAACTTGTATAATTTGTCAATAACGGACTTATAACTAGAAAATTATAACCATTTGAAATAAGTACTACAAATATGGAAATATCTAAAATTTTTGGTACTTTTAGTAAAACGTGGCAGTGGCTTTTTGAAATTTAGGAGGCTCACTTATGGAGCTCATAACTGTATTTTTGGTAAGTTTAGGACCCCCATTACTTGTTAAACTTATTCTCTGAGTTTGGTGAATTTTAGAGATAACTTAAGATAATAGTGAATCGTGGAAATTATCAGAAGAAACTGTAGACTTCATCTTAGAATATATCATAGACAGTAAGTAGTCGTTTTCTTTTTTAGTATAATTGGAGTGTGATTTCAGTGATTTGATACTTATATGTGGTTTATGTGGTAATAGATGCTTGAACAATTATATTGATCATTTTAGTTAAATAGGTCAAACGATTGAGGTAAGTAACCTTTGATATTTCTTAGTAGTTTTCCTCATCCAAAAACTAAATATTTTATTATTTTATTATTTCTACTAGAATCATATTTACAAGTATTTTCTTTAAAATAAGATTGCAAGTAAAAATATATGTTGGTAATAAGACTATTTATTGAAAGAAATCTATTTTCTTGAAATAACATAATTTTTGTGAAAAATAATATGATTTTATATTTTATACTAAATTATGAATCAAGTATATGAATTACTATTAAATGTGGTTACAAACAAATTAATTTAGAATGACTATAATATTATAATGAGATGAAGGTAAAATTGTTTATGATTTATTATTGTAAATAAGTGTTTTGAAACTCTCTTTAGTGACTATGCATGCGAACCCAATCCACATAAGTTATATATAAACGGTACTGACCTAACTGTAGGGTTAAATACAGTAAATTCGTACTTAGCTACAAGGGTTATCTATAGTAGATTCAGATCCGGCTATAGAGATTATTTGTGGTAGATTCTGACCTGATTACATGAGTTATTTGTGACAAATTTAGATTTAGTCACAAGGGTTAAGTGTGACCATAGTTACCAAAAACTAAGAAGAAGTATAATTATTATTATTGACTAAACATGGATTTAAAAAGATAGATTTGGAAGTTTATTATTTCTTTTTGTTAAATTATTTACTAAACGACTTGATTTGAATATTTTTAAAAGTATTGATTTCTAAAACGATATTTGTTCTGAAAAAAATTGGTTAATGATTTTAGTTTACATATACTTGATTTAGTTAGTTAAGATTACTGGTTACTTATTGTGCTTCTAGTTCACCCTTTTATTTTTCCCTCTTAAGTGTTAAAGATTACCGGTTAAGAGGCATGACTAAGGGAGAACTTATTAAGTAATAACTAAGGTGCATGATTTAAAGAAAAGAATTTCTTCATCCTGATTAAGAGAATATAAATATTAGAAAGGTTGATCAGAATATAAAGATTAGAAAAGTTGATCATCTTGAATTTATTAGATTATAGTTTCTATCGTATAATATTTATTTTAAATATTTGGAGATTTTATAAAAATTGTTGGATTTTATATTATATATTAATATTTATTAGAGACTAAATATTCTTAATTACATTAATTTATAGAAAAATATTTTATATGCTTACGAGGGTTTACTTTACGGATATACGATGTATATCTTCGGACGTGGGCATGACAAAACTACTCCTTCATGTATAATAATAAAAATAGATATTATATATATATATATATATAATAAAATACACGTCGATGTGGGGCATTATATATATGAGTGTAATAAAATACACATCTTCTTCAGATGTGGGACACGACATCATGTATGGTAATAGAAATAGATATTATATATATGTGTGTAATAAAATAGAGTACAATAACGTTAATAGTATATTTTATTCTACTTAAATGGTAATAATAATAATAATGAAATAAAACGACCAATCTTCTTTAAAAAAAAAAACGAATAATATATGTTTGGTTCTTTGGGTACATGATGGAAGATTTTTTTCTACTTTTGTTTTTTTTGCATGAAATTCATCAAAAGATCTGCTATATATTTTATGCAATTAAGTTCTAATTGCCATCAACGAGCTTTTTCTTTTCTTTTGAAAAAAAAAGTGGGTTTCTTTTAGCAAATGCATTTGTTTCTTTACATGTTAACGTGTCATTTTGCCATTTAGTTATGGTTCTTTTAGTACCAATTAATATCTCTATTTTAGCAAATCCATTTGTTTCATTTTTTTTAGTCAGAAATGCTTATGGCTCTTAGCAGTGCTCATAAATGTGTCTCTCTCTTTACATATTCGTATTTTCCTTTCATTTCTCATAAATAAGTGTAACCTCATTTAGCAAAATTGTATACGTTTTATTTGGTATTGGCTCATAAAAGTATCTATGTCATTGATTGTTTCTTAATCAATAAAAAAAACTTTTAAGTTAATTATATACTTTCTCTTTTCCACGTTTTTGTTTTAAGTTATAAATGTATATTTTCTTCCTACATAACACATCCGTATATACTTATTTTTGTACTTATGTCTAATTTAAGTATTATTAGATTTCACGGTCTTGATATTTAAAAGAAAGAAAATTATTTTTTTAAAAAAAGTTTAAAGAAAAAGTTTAAGAAAGAAAATTATTTTTAAAAAAAAAAAAATCAATGGACAGTCTTTTTTAAACCTCCATAGAAAAAAAAATGTCACTAAGCATAGCTTCATTTTTAACATTGACAATAAACCAAGACATTATAAAGAAGAAAAAAAAAAAGAAAAGAAATATTTAGTTTCCTTCTTTTCACAGTTTTTTTCCCTCTTCTAGCTTTCAACAATGATTAAAAAAAACTACAAACTCATACCTAAAGTATTAAAGAATGAATCAGACTGCACTGCAAAAGTTATTATTGCTGAGAAAGCAATGCCGCACACATCTCTTCGAAATCTTACAAAATACCCAGGTCTACTCTTGATTGATCCCGTGGTACTACATTCTTACTCTCATTTAACCTATTAGTTTTATATTAGTTTTATATTTACTGTCACGATCTAAAATCCAGGCTAGTAACAGAAAAGAAATTTCATAAAAATAGAAAATTCCTTGATTTATTTGAAAAATGTCAAAAGCTCTAGTTTTTATAAAAATGATTAATTTAAATAAAATAATCAGAATTTAATCCCGTGAACACTCCCACAGTTCGTATACATCATTAAACATAGACTGAATAATAATTAAAAATCACGAAGTCATATAAAAGCCCAAACATCACCATCATCTACAACAAAAGTCAAATACCAGAATGACATACATAAGTTCGCAGACAAAATAGAAAGCAGTAATCTTGGTTTAATGCTAATACAAAACTCAAATAGTCCAAAGACTACGACAACAAACTCCTAGCATTATTAAGAGACGAACTGCAATCCAGATGACCTCTTACTTCTCTTGATCACCAAGATCGCACTGGATACCACCTGAGGAAGAAGGTAGGGGGTGAGCATAAAATGCACAGTAAGAAAAATAATTGCCTCGATCGAAAACATTTTAGTGATGGAGAATTCCTGCATAGTTAGTTTAGTCCAAAACATACATATATATATATATAATCCAAATCGGAAATATATATATATATATATATATATATATATATATATATATATATATAAAGCAGTGTAATCAAAACCATCTAATTCATATGTATATGACACAAATTAACCTACTCCCATGAGCTCTCATCCTCTCATCTGTGGAAATCCAGGATGATATCACTAAGTATGCCTAACAGCCTGTCTGATACCTAAGCCCATACCCGGAGGGGACACCCGTGTGTCGCCTACCAAACCTGGAGGGGCAACCGAATTACTTACGTCTACCAAATGGAGAGGTAATCAGAAGTAACAAAACCCCATGCGAGTTTACGGACTTTCACCTACAGTGGGGTACGCAGTGCCACACTATAAACCCACGATGCTAACACGGTGCTCATGTATGATCCTACAACATGTGCAATACATAACTGAAATGTGAAAATAATCGTACTCTGGTTTTTAAGTAAAATCAGCATACTAGGTTTTTATAGAAAAACGGGCAACATAACGGCCCTATTTTTAATATACCTAAAATAACCTGCACTCAGAAAATTCCCAGAGTAATACAGTATATATCTCATACAACCAATTCCCATCACAGATATTCGAGTAACCAAAAATCATATTTGTTCTCAAATGTTGCAGAAAATAAGTTTTATTCAAAAATGATATAAAACAGAGGTAATTGAGTCCCTACCTCGCTCGAATAGCAATACCACGCTATTGAATCCTCAAGGTGTCATTGATGATCGCCCGGAGGGTTGGGAACCAATTCTAAGCCCTCGATCGTCCTCTTGCGAAAAATTAATTTCTTACCGGAGCTTCAATTCCACAAACGGACCTCTTCGCTGAATTCCTAGCACCAAAAATAGCTAGGTTAGACATATAACTTGTCAAATTCGGATCCGGGCCCACACCGGACCGGTGGCATGCAAAATGAGACAAATCTCGACCGTCCGATCTCAATTTTCGTGCTGATCACCAAACAACACTATATATATATATATATTAAACTTCTCCATTTCCGAATACATTCTAAAAATGTGGTCAAAAACACAATCCAATGGCTGGATCAAAAACTACAACCATAAACTCGAAATGCCCAAAAATGACAACTTTTAATCCAAATAAAATAGGGTTGAGATATATATACTCTGACGATCCTTGAGACGAGACAAATCCAACGAGACCAGTAGGGGGTCGAACGGTGGCCGGAATCTTTGCTGGTGACGAAAAGCTTCAAACGGCCAAAAATGACATTTTTCCGGCAGGGGAGCACGGTGGCTTCACGGGACCAGCGGCGGGGGTCGCTGGTGGCACAGTGAGGCAGCGCCGGCCGGTTGGTAGGTCAGACAACGTCCGAGGCAGCGGCTGCAGCTAGTCCCGGTCTTCGGCCATGAGTGAGGAAGAGAAAGAGCAGGGAGAGCGAGAGAGATCTGAGAGGGGGGGACGAGACAGAGGAGAGAGAGAGAGAGAGCAAAACATATATAATCTGATTTTTTTTATCTAGTCAAAAGATCATTTTGCCCCTAAAAAAACTGGATTTTTACATTCTCCCCTCCTCATAGGAATTTTATCCCGAAATCCAAAATACAAGTCAAAGTTTACATCACAATACAACTTCTAACTGATAGTTAAACAAATGAGGGTACTTCTCGTACGTCTCCGTTTCGAGTTCCCAAGTAGCCTTGTCTTCTTTGTGATGTTCTCAAAGCACCTTAACAAGTGGTATCTCTCTGTTGCGAAGAACCTTCAACTCTCTAGCCAATAAGCGAACATGCTGCTCTTCATATGACACATCTTCTTAGACCGGTATATGCACATACTGGACAAAATGAGATGCGTTCGGTGTGTACTTCTTCAACATCGACACGTGAAACACATTATGCACATGGCCCAACTGTGCAGGTAGATTTAAGCGATACGCCACTGGTCCAATTCTCTCAGTGATCTGAAAGGGACTAATATACCTTGGAGCAAGCTTACCTTTAACTCCAAATCTTGTAACACCACGTCTTCGAGTCACTTTCAAGAACACGGAATCAACAATATCGAACTCTATCTCACGCCTCTTCGGGTCAGCATAACTCTTTTGGTGACTCTGAATCTCTTTGAGCCTCTCTTGGATACCCTTGATCTTTCTAGTAGTCTCCTCAATCAGTTCAGGTCCGAGAGTAATATGCTCTTCTGGTTCTGCCCAACACAAATGTGATCTACACGGCCTCCCATACAATACTTCATATGGAGCCATACCTACACTGGTCTGGTAACTATTATTGTAAGAAAATTCCACTAAAGGAAGATGGTTATCCTAGTTCCCACCAAAGTCCAGTATGCAACAACGTAGCATGTCCTCAAGAATTTGAGTGGTCCTTTCAGACTGACCATCTGTCTCAGGATGGTGAGCTGTACTGATATCTAACTACGTACCAAACGCTTTCTGCAAGACTCTCCAAAACTTGGAAGAAAATCTTGGATCTCTATCAAAAACTATGCTTAAAGGCATACCATGCAAGCGTATGATGTTCTCCACATATAGTATACTGAGCTTAGTAAGAGAGTAGTCCATCCGGATCGATATAAAGTGAGCACTCTTTGTTAACCGATCGACTATCACCCAAACTGTGTCATTCTTCCTCAAGGTCTTCGGCAAACTGCTCACGAAGTCCATCATAATCTTATCCCACTTCCACTCCAGAATGGGTAACGACTGAAGTAATCTAGTTGGTCTCTGGTGTTCAGCCTTGACTCATTGACAAGTCAAACACTTAGCCACAAAAGTAGCTACATCCTTCTTCATTCCTTTCCACCAATACTGCCGTTTCAAGTCCTGGTATATCTTAGTACTACCCAGATGTACTGCGAACCTTGATTTGTGAGCCTCTATTAGAATGGTTTCTCGAAGATTAGGGTCATCAGCTACAGCCAACTTCCCACTGAAAAGCAGGAACCCTTCTCTGTTAGTGCACCAACCATCAAACTATTCACCATTCTGAAGTCAGTTCCAGGTTGTCCTCAATTCCCTGTCTTGCCACTGACTCTGTTGGACAGTCTGGAGAAGAGATGGTGAAATCACAATGTTGCTCAGGCAAGCAACCCCTTCATTCTCGAAGTACTGTAAGTTGTAATCACCAATCGTAACTGAGTTTTTACAATCTTCGAACACTAGTGCAGTTAGTATACTACAAGGCTTCCTACTCAGTGCATCGGCTACAACGTTGGCCTTACCCGGATGGTACTGTAGGTTGAAGTCATAATCCTCCATATATTCAACCCATCTTCGCTGTCTCAAGTTCAAATCCTTCTGGGTAAAGAGATACTTCAAACTCTTATGATCGAAGAATATGTCGAACTTCACACCATACAAGTAACATCTCCAAATCTTCAACGCAAAGATCACTATTGCAAGTTCCAGATTATGGGTGAGATAGTTCCTTTCATGCAGCTTCAACTGACGAGAAGCATAAGCCACAACACGACCATTTTGCATCAAGACACATCCCAAACCCGTCTTTGAAGCATCGGTATACACCACATAAGGCTCGTTACTATTAGGAATAGTAAGAACAGGTGCGGTGGTTAAACTCTGCTTCAACCTGATAAAAGCTTCTTCACTTTTGTGATCCCAAACAAACTTAACGTCCTTCTTGGTCAACTTCATTAAAGACAAAGCAATTCTCGAGAAATCTTGCACAAAACGACGATAGTAGCTTGCCAATCTAAGAAAACTACGTACCTCCATCAAATTTCTTAGTCTTTCCCATTCCAGAATAGCTTCGATCTTAGCTAGATCGACTGAAATACCCTCGTGAGAAATCACATGACCCAAGAACTTCACTTCGGACATCTAAAAGTCACACTTCGATTTCTTGGCATACAACTGATGATCTCTCAAGGCCTTAAGTACTATCCCCAGATGTTAGGCATAATCTCGAGTCTTGAAATACACCAGGATGTTATCGATGAACACAACCACAAAATGATCCAAAAATGGCCTAAAAATCCGATTCATGAGATCCATAAATATTACAGGAGCATTCGTCAAACCAAATGGCATCACCAGAAACTTAAATTGACCATATCGAGTTCTGAATACTGTCTTAGATATATCATCCTCTCTTATCTTTAACTAATGATAATCGGATCTCAAATCGATCTTAGAGAAGAACCTTGAACCACCAAGTTGATTAAACAACTCATCTATCCTTGGCAAAGGATACTTGTTCTTCATTGTCAACTAGTTCAACTTCCAATAATCCACACAAAGTCTCAACAAACCATCAGCTTTCTTTGCAAACAAAACGAAAACACCTCAAGGAGAAGTGCTACTGCGAATAAAGCCCTTGGAAAGCAAATCGTCCAACTGTTTTCTTAATTCTTCCATCTCAGCAGGTGCCATATGATAGGCTGGAATAGAAACTGGTTGAGCTCCAGGAACTAGTTCAATACAGAACTCAATCTCCTTTTCTGGTGGTAACCCTGGTAAGTCTTCAGGAAATACCTCCGAATACTCACACTCAAGTTTCTTTCTTCTACCCATGCACGCTTTCAGAACAAGACTAGGCTTTAATGGACTCATCCCAACCTAATAGATAATAGGATATCCATCATTAGGAAAAAGAGTCACCCACTTTGTACGACATTCCACAACCGCTCGATATTTCGACAACTAATCCATACTGAGTATTACGTCATACTATTCCATCGGCAACACAATCAAATTAGCAAGAAGCTTCCTATCACCAATCACAACCCGACAAGACTTACACATACTAGACACATCAGCCATTCCTCCCAAAGGTGTACCCAACGTCAATACATAATCCAAATCAGAATATTTTCAACCCCAACAGTTAAGCAAACAATAAGGATATGAATGAATGAGATGCACCAGTATCAAAAAAAACATGTGCCTAAGAGTGTGAAATAAGGATCATACCATCAATAACACCTCGACCGGTGCGATCTTGAGTGTTATTGGCTCCAGTAAAAGTATAGGCTTAGCCAGTCACATTTCCTTTTCCTTTGTTACCTCTCTCTTGACCAGGTGGGCTGCTGTTGGATTTTGGACCACTACTGCCATATCCACATCCACTCTAACTCCCTGAGACTTGAGGAGTCTGAAAATTCTGAGTGTAACCCTGAGGGCGGTACTGATGCCGATAAGGCTGAGGAGAAGTAAAAGTCTACGAAGCACCCTGTGACTGTTGTAGCCTTGCCTGAGTGTTCTGATAAGAAATAGAACCTGACTGGCTCCCCTGCGGTTGAGAAAGAGGAGATTTCTACAGGTGAGTAGGACACTCTTTCTTCCGGTACCCGGCTGGTCACAAACAAAACATCCTCCATAAGGACTACCTCTGCCACCCCCAGAAGAATCACTGCTGTTCGAGCTCCCACTGCTTGGAGTACCCTGGGCTGACCACTGCCCCTGGTTCCTTTTGGTGGCTTTCCTGTTATTTCCTCTCCACTGGTTCCTCATAAAATCCAAACTTTCTTTGATGGCCTCTACCCGCTGGGCAGTCACTGCAATCTCAGGAAGAGTATGGAAGGTCTGAGTACCATTCCTGTTGAATTCCGATTCAGACGACTCCTGAACTTGAAAACTCGGTACTTCTCGCTCGTACCTGGTCCAAGAGCAACACTTGCCAACTCAGTGAATTCTATCAGGTACTCATTCACCTTTCTGTTACCTTGAATCAACGTCTCAAATCAGTTCACAACTTCATCATGTTGATCCTCATTGGCATACTGGGACTTAAAAAAATCCGCTTAAAGTCTTCCCAAGTCAAGCCCATTATATCTTGCATCCGTTCCACTGTCTCCCACTAATAAATGGCACTCCCCGTCAAACGTGTAACAACAAACACAGCCCAAAACTCAATCAGAGTACCAAGGGCTCAAAAGTGCCTCTCCATAACACGCAACAAAGCAATTACCGTGAGAGCTTCTGGTCTACCATCAAACTGCCCTAGCTAGAGACGCGTGAACCGCTGGAGATGATCAGCCTGATCTAACTGACGTTCCCTCGGAGTTGGAGGCTGATAGTCTGGATTGCTCATCTGGACGAATGCCTGCTGTATTGTCTCAATCAGGTGAGTGAAATCCAGACAATGAGGTTCAGCACCCAGCTGGTGCCTCGGAACTCTTCTAGGAGGCATCCTTACTAGTCTAAAATAATATGCCAAACTATTTGTGAGATAATGATGCATGCTTGACATAAAAATAACTTCAATATAGTTTAATGGTGATACGTCTGAGCTGTTAAACTCA
The DNA here is from genome assembly GCA_002914805.1 of Parasponia andersonii. Classification (NCBI taxonomy): domain Eukaryota; kingdom Viridiplantae; phylum Streptophyta; class Magnoliopsida; order Rosales; family Cannabaceae; genus Trema; species Trema andersonii. Next base: position 1,156,661 of record JXTB01000004.1, read on the forward strand.
AAGCTCTGATACCAAAAATTTCTGTCACGACCCAAAACCTGGGTCAGTGGCAGAAAGAGAATTTCACAAAGGTGGGAAATTCCTTGATTTATTTGAAAAATATCAAAAGTTCTAGTTTTTATAAAAAACAGTCAATTTAAATAAAATAATCGGAATTCTATCCCATGAACTACTCCCACAGTTCGTATACATCATTAAACATAGACTGAATAATAATTAAAAATCACGAAGTCATATAAAAGCCCAAGCATCACCATCATCTACAACAAAAGTCAAATACCAGAATGGCATACATAAGTTTGCAGACAAAATAGAAAGCAGTAATCTTGGTTCAATGCTAATACAAAACCCAAATAGTCTAAAGACTACGATAACAAACTCCTAGCATTATCAAGAGACGAACTGCAATCCAGATGATTTCTTACTCCTCTTGATCACCAAGATCACTCTGGACATCACCTGAGGAAGAAGATAAGGGGGTGAGCATAAAATGCTCAGTAGGAAAAACAATTACCTCAATCGAAAACATTTTAGTGATGGGGAATTCCTGCATAGTTAGTTTAGTCCAAAACATACATATATATATATATATAATCCAAATCGGAAATCCATATATATATATATATATAAAGCAATGTAATCAAAACCATCCAATTCATATGCACATGACACAAATCAACCCACTCCCATGAGCTCTCATCCTCTCATCTGTGGAAACCCAGGATGATGTCACTAAGTATGCCTAACAGCCTGCTTGATACTTAAGCCCATACTGGGAGGGGATACCCGTGTGTCGCCTACCAAACCTAGAGGGCAATTGAATTGCCTACGCTTGCCAAATGGGGAGGTAATCAGAAGTAATAAAACCTGGCGCGAGTTTACGGACTTTCACTGATAGTAGGACACACAACACCACACTATAAACCCACGATGCTAATACGGTGCTTATGTATGATCCTACGACATGTGCAATACAGAACTGAAGTGTGAAAATAATCGTGCTCTGGTTTTTCAGTAAAATCAGCATACTAGGTTTTTATAGAAAAACGGGCAATATAACGGCCCTATTTTTAATATACCCAAAATAACCTGCACTCAGAAAATTTCCAGAGTAATACAGTATATATCTCATACAACCAATTCCCATCACAGATATTCGAGTAACCAATAATCATGTTTGTTCTCATATGTTGCAGAAATGATCGCCCGGAAGGTCAGGAACCAATTCTAAGCCCTCGATCGTCCTCTTGTGAAAAATCAACTTCTCATTGAAACTTCAATTCCACAAATGGATCTCTTCGCTGAATTCTTAACACCCAGAATAGCTGGGTTAGACATATAACTTGTCCAATATGGGTCCAAACCCACACCGGGCTGGTGGCATGCAAAACAAGGTAAATCGCGATCGTCTGATCTTGATTTTCGTGACAATCACCAAACAACACAATATATATATATATCAAACTTCTCTATTTTCCGAATACATTCCAAAAATGCGGTCAAAAATGCAATCCAACGGCCGGATCAAAAACTACAACTATAAACTTGAAATGCCCAAAAATGACAATTTTCAATCCAGACAAAATGGGGTTGAGATATATATACCTTGATGATCCTTGAGATGAGACGAATTCAACATGACCAGTTGGGGGTCGAATGATAGTCAGAATCTTTGCTGGTGACGAAAAGTTTCAAACAGCCAAAAATGGCATTTTTCCGGCAGGGGCGCACGGTGGCTTCGCGGGACTGGCGACGGGGGTCGCTAGTGGCACGGTGAGGCAGCGCCAGCCGGTCGGACGACGTCCGAGGCAGCGGCTGCAGCTAGTCCCGGTCTTCGGCCGTGAGTGAGGAAGAGAAAGAGCAGGGATAGCGAGAGAGATTCTGAGAAGGGAGGGGGGGGGACGAGTCATGTTCTTTAACTCTCTAATATTTTCTTTCAGGATATTGATAAGGCTTCCTTTCAATCCTTTTTCAAATTGTTTGAGAAAAAAGAATAGATTGTCTATCTGAAAGCATCTAAAAATGATCCGACTAACAAAGAACCACAAAATTTCACCACTGATTGCTTCTTCCATGACCCTAATGGTTATAAACAAGAATTACATTCTAAAATCATATGTGGCCAACCACGAAATTTAAGTCCTCAATCTAAAATTGATGCCAGCTTTATCTAATAGAATAACAAGTTTCTTGTTGAATCAATTGACGTTGCATCTGATATGGATTCTTGGAATACGAATAGAATGGAGAAGAAACAAAAGGTTGACTATGTTGACACCTCTCAAAAAGACACAAACACAGATGGTGAAAGCTTATGGCTCTCCTCAACCATAATGACATATTAAAACTACCACTTTTTTTTGTCAAGAGCTCTATTATTGACTCTTGCTCTATTATCCTTCTGCTTACTATCATAGTAGTTTATAAATGTTTTGTTTTATATGATGAAATGTTACTTTTATTTCGGATGTGTTCACATATCTAAATGAAATACATTTTATTAGCTTTTAAGTAGTCTAATATGTTGACCTCTCAATTGAAAAACTGATCTCTGTTTTGTTGGAAGACTTTTAACGCTTTTCCCTACATCTTATTTTAACGTGTATATATATATATATATGACACCAATCCAGTAGGTATTTTTTTTTTTACCTATGCATAGGTATCAATTTGGCCAATGAAAATTTAGCATGCACATTTTTTTATTGTAAAAAGTAAGAGAGAGAAAGAGCATTAATGATGCACATCTTTTATGCACTTCATTATAGCCATTGGATCATTATTAGATGGTGATATAACGGCTAAAAAAAAAATACTTATCCATAGGTAAAGAAAAAAAATACCTATTGGATTGGCATCCATATATATATATATATGATGACGATGAAATTATATTTAATCTTACATCAATTCTCCCAATCTTCTTGTTGCTTTTTAATTTTTTAATTTTTTTTTTCAATCTTATACATTCATATACAGAACATTTGTATTACCTAATACCATGAACATCTTTCTTCTAAACCATGAAAACAATAAGAATAATACTAATAAGCATATGATAAGAACGCAAAATTGTTACTACTTATAAATTTATATGTGGTCACGTACGCGTAGAGTACATGCCGTCACTTAGGAATACATAAAAAGTAGTCATAAGAGTGTTATGGTAACTTACATTGTCTTTTTCTTTCTTTTTTTTTTTTCTCTTTGTTTTTTCCAAAAAAGATTTTATAGTTATAGAATTAAATTTATTTATAAAAAAAAGTTTTTGAAGAAAAATTTGAAACTTGGCTAAAGATTTTATGTAGTTTGCTTCCCTATAAAATATGTTATTATCCTTTTCTTTTGCTAAATATAAATATTATCCCATTAATGTTTTCAATGGAAAATTTGTTTATTTTCTTCCTTCATAACTTAATGCAAAAGTCATATCAATGATATGGTTTTAAAAAAAATTCCTCGAGAATGAAATTTTTGCAAAATAATCTTAAGTTTTGACTTCTGTAAAATTATACCTCTATATTTAAAATTTATTCAAATGTCTATATTTTGCATAAAAATTTAGTGACTTGTGCTTATTGTTTTAAGTAATTTTTTTAAATTTTACCTCTATATTTAAATTTTATTCAAATGTTTATATTTTGCGTAAAAATTTAGTGATTTGTGCTTATTATTTTAAGTAATTTTTAGTAGATTTTTTGTATTTGACAACATAAAGAAAGTATCATCAATTTGAATTTTATTTTTAGTTTAAGGTATTTTTTTAATTAATTTCTACTTGTATGGTAGAGAGAGGCTCTTTTTTATTATTATTATTAATCTATACTTGTATAAAAGTCATTTGAAAATGTCAAATATGTAGGTACAATATTGCATAAATAAAAAATTTGAAGTTGATTATGCACAATAGTCATTCTTCAATATATATATATATATATTTTCTGTTAACATCTATTTAAAAGTTAAATAAAATATGTAACTTTTTTTCTTATATATTTTAATTCATGGATTACAAATTTATAATGAGACATTGGCACTGGTAGATTAAAATTAACGTACACAAGACTGCATAAGGATAATACAATGATATCGACGAAATAGGTTGGCTCAAATGGTAAGAGCAGTCACTATATAGAATCTTGGTTCTAGGTTTGAGTCACGCCAGAGATAGGCTTGAAAACTCATTATCCCTAATCGGGTAGGATGAGAATTGAGTAGTAGTAGGTATTTTCTTTTAATCTATAACAAATAAAAATCATTAGTTAAGCCCCACTTAAAAATAAAATAATACAACGATATTTAAGTGAATTCACACCTTTAATGTGAAAAATAAGGCATATTTTAAATATATATATATATATTTATTGAAAGAGGTCATTTTCTCAGTGAAAGGACATTAGTGGTCCGTTATTATAAATTACTTGGTTCGGTATTCTAAGCAAGTGACTTTACCAATTGAACTAATTGGTATTTTTACAGTACGACAATACGCTTGATCTTACATCACGAACATACCAATTAGGTTTTAAGAAAAGAGAACGACGTTTCCAAATAATTCATATAACATTTGACGGTTCCAAGTTTATATAGCTTACACATGTGTTTGCACTCAACCAACACTATAATAGTAACTCAAAGCAAAAACTTATTTAATTTCACGTGCCTATAATCCATATGCACATGTTTATGATCAAAATTTATAGATTTTAGCATCTATAATAGCAATTACAAACTCTCAGTTCCATGTGTCTGTAATTTAATTGATCCAAGTATGTAAATTTCTAAATAACTCTATTATAAATCTAACGACTTCTTAAGTATATAGTGTACACGTGTTTATACACCCCATTAACGCTAAAATAGCAACTCGAATTCAAATACTTCTCAGTTCCACGTCTCAGTAACCGAGCTAAGGGATGTTTATGATCAAAATTTGTAGATTTTAGCATCTATAAAGTACAACTAACAAGGTACTTTGGCAAGATGAAAACAAGGGACAAAAGAAATAGAAGAAGAAGAAGAATCTATATCAACACTAAAGCCAACTTGGAAGTACCATACTTGGGTCATTACTTTTTAACGATGCATATCACCAACACAAACAAAAAGCAGTCCATATATTGGCAGCCCATAACTATGGTAGATTTTAAAATTAGTATACTTAATTTTTTCATAATTATATTTTTTTTGGTGTCTTTCAATTTATTTATTTATTTATTTATTTATTTTTACTTGAGCTGGAGAAATATTAATATTTTAGGCCCAAAAAAAAAAACTACTATATTTGTTTCTTTCTAGTAACTCTAACTCTTACCTCTAAAAGCCCAAACTAAGAGCAGAAGGGACTTGTCTAAAGTTGTTCAGTCCAAATTGGATTGTTTTCTTCCCAAACCTCAAAACCCTTTCTCTCTTGCTCCAAACAAACACACGCTCTCTCTCTCTCTCTAGAGCTTCCTCTACTTCTCTCTCTAACTCTCTTACCATGGAGGACGACGACGAGTTCGGAGATCTCTACACCGATGTTCTTCGACCATTTGCTTCATCCTCGTCGTCTTCCTCTGCTCCGCAGCTTCACCAGACTTCTACTGCTCCTCCTATACCACAGTCTCTACGCCGTCCGATCGATCTCAATCTCCACAACGATGACGATGGCGCCATGCCTCGAGCTCCAAGCTCCAATCCCGCTACCACGGCCGAAACCCTAGCTCCCGATCCCACTCCCGACGCCGGGGCTGCGGCGGCCGGTTCTGCTGCCAATAATTCGATCACTCCCGGCGAGGTAGTGGCTCGGCCGAGGGTTTTGCTCTCTGGGGATGTGAAATTGCGTGATGGGGTTGTGAAAGAGTCGAATTCGAATTCGAATTTGAGCTATGGTGTTGGGTCTGGGAACGATGGTGTTCGGGGCCAAGATCAGAATTTGATGAATAAGGACGTTACTTTCGATATCGAAGAGGGTAATTTGGGGATTGAAGACGTGGGTTCGGAGCCGGTGATCCCAGGGCTCGAGAGTAGCGTACCGATTCGTGGGTCGACGGGGGAAGTAGAGAGCGTGGAGGCTTCTAGGGGAGATAGAAGTATGGGTGGTGATGAAGTTGACGAAGATGATGACGACGGCAGCGGCGGCGGTGGCGGGGCTGGAGATGATTGGGATAGTGATAGTGAGGACGATTTGCAAATTGTCCTGAATGATAGTAGCCATGGACCTTTGGCTATGGAGAGAGGTGGAATGGCGGGTGGTGATGACGACGATGATGAAGATGAAGATGGGCTTGTTATTGTAGCAGATGGCGACCCAAATCAGGCTATGGAGGAGCAAGATTGGGGTGAGGATTCGGCGCAGGTGGCGGACGGCGAGAGAAAGGAGATAGGTGAAGCTGGGAAAGCTGGTGCCGGCAATGTGGTGCCTCCAAAAATTGGTTATAGCAATCATGGTTATCATCCATTTCATTCTCAGTTTAAGGTCAGTGTCTTAATATGTTGATTCGAATAAGGATTTTATTTGTACATATGGGGTTTGTTTTCCCCTTTTTACTATGAGAAGTTAGAGGGTAGATTTAGTTTGTAATGATTTGTACATTATGAATGATATTTGTTTTGCACGACATGAATAATTTTTACTCTGTTATATGCTTCACTTATGAAATGACAATGGCTTTAAGTGCGAATTTACTTGGTAAATATTTCGCAATTTCATTCAGATTGAGAGGCCGATTAAGTATTTGAGCTTCAGTAAAGAAGCTTACTTGATGCTGTTTTTGTAATCTCAAGTATAATCTGTTGTTGAGGTTTCTAGAAATGTCTTCTTTTATGAGGGCCGAAAAATTTGTTGAAATAGCTTCAGCTACCAAAATGCGTCACCCAAGGGCTGAATGTTTCAGAAAAGCTGGATGTTGTTCTACCACCCCTCCCTTTAATACATTCAACTTTTACTCTTTACTGGGGCTTTGATAAGATGCATAAAAACGCTTATAAAAAAATTTGAAAGCTGTATCAAATGCTTCATTGCAAATGGCAAAGTACGCTCATGGAGAAAATGCTTCCTCTCAAGACCTCTATTAAGAATTTAGGTTTTTTTGTTGGACTGAATACTAATCAATTTCGTTTATCTAGGGGTTATTTTGACTATTACTATTATTAGTTTGATATCTAAGGCTTATTGACTGTTGTGATTTTAAATGCTCTTTGAGAATAGAGAAGGCAACAGGCCTTTAGAATGGTAGCGGCAACTAAACTAAGAGAACGTTGTCGAGAGGTTTCTCAACTGCCATTAAAAGATTTTGTACTGCAATGAAGTGATATGTTGTGTGTTTTCATTGATCTCTCATCTGTCTCTTACAGCATTGTTGGTGGTTAAAGGTTTCGTTATGAGTTGAGATTCTTGTACAGTATACTTTTGTTATGAAGAACAGATGTAAATGCTGATTCTGCAAATAAAAAGCAAATTGTTGAACTCTGTGCCGTACTAATTTTAGTTTTCTACATACATCGTATAGAAGTATGCTCCAGAATGATGGATTTGAATGCCGAAGCATATTGATCTCCTCCGAAATGGCTCGAGTATTTTTTTTGGATTCTCAAATATTTTCATGAATGAGGCACATAATCATGGTGTTCGACCCTGATTTGGAATCTCTTGTTTGATTTGCAATAGCTTAACTCTCATTTTCAGGGATCAAATTGTTGGTGATTCAGTTGTTTGTTTGTGTAATTTGTTTGTTTACATTCTCATCCTTTTAAATGCCTATTCATGCATCTAAAGTAACTTTAAGCCAGCTATCTTCAATTTGGATGCTCTTGCTTCTAGGTTTGGTCATATCATACCATCATTATCATGTTGGTTCATTTTGAAGTACCTGCATCCATGCATCCAATCTCCTATAGTCGTTGTTCACTTTACTAAAACCTGCTTATTTAGAAGAGAGCAGGTCTGTAGGGTGATTTTTTCTTTCTTCTTTCTGTCATTAATAGCTCATCACTTTTAGAAGTTGCAGAATCGCAGATCCACGAATCCACAGCTTTGACGGTTTCTTTATTTTCTTTTTCTAACTATGATCACGATCATGGTTTAAAAAGGCGTTTCTGAGGCTTGCCTCCCTGGGAGACTTTTTTTTTTAGCCTTAAGGTTTCTATGGGAGGCTTACGCCTCCCACATCTAAGGCGGGTATTGAGGCTTAAGCCTCATTAATAATGGGGAGGCTTAAGCCTCCCTGTTTTTTAACTATTAGGCCTTTTTTTTATTATTTTTATTTTTATAAGATTTTGGCTTTATAATATGCGGCCCAAGTCTGATTTTAAATACATCATTCAGTCTCAGCCCAAAAAACAATAGAATAACTAAACTAAAAGAACAAAACCTAGCAGTTCACTTCAGCCTTCAACCCATTTTATTTCACGTGCTCTTCTTCTTGAAGTGATGATGGAGAGGATGATAGGGCTATAAGATATGACGATTCTTCGGAAGATCCTTCAAGCCATGATGATTTTTAGGATGATTACTATGTCTAGTTTGTTCTAGGTTGGGATGGTTTTGAGTTTTTTCTTTCTAAATCTAGATACTAGACTTCTAAATCTAGATTAGACTTCTATATTTAATTTAGCTTTTTGCATTATGTGACCTTTCATTGTGTGTTTGAATTTTAAATTGTGTTTTGTTTGAGACTTAAGGTCCTATTTTCCAATTCTATGACTCATATGACTTGAGGTTCTATTTTCCAATTCTATGACTCATGACTTTTTATGATGATTTATGGCTTTGTTTATTAGTGCTTCATATTTTAGATATCTAAATTTGTATTTTTTATCCAAAATTTGAGGCTTATGCCTCGCTGCGCCTCAAGGCTTATGCCGCACCTTAACTAGTACAAAGCGCCTTGGGACCCAAACTAGTCTTTTTAAACATTGATCACTATTGGGGATAACCTTTGTGTTTTTATCCTATTATAAATGCATCTTTTTACATGTTAGAATTCAACTACTAATTAAAGAAATATTATTATATGCATGTGACGAGGGATCCAGGTTAATTAGATTTTACAATAATAACTATAAATTCTACATTAGATTACTTGTTTCCTTTTGTGGTTCTGCTTAATGAAGTGTTAGTTGATTCAACTTTCCTCGCATCTCTCTATCATATACTTCTGCGTTCTATGTGTTGTTTGTTTTACAAATTTTTTCCCTAATCAAGTAATTTTTTTATTACTATATGCAACTGTGATCATTGTCTATTAAGCTTGTATATTTGGGCAGTAAAAGGTATTTGATTCCTGCCTAGGTCTCTCTCTAGAGATTTTGTAATTTCTATGAAATAAGTTACTCTATATATTTAGTGATTGCCATTGAATATCTTCTACTTGAGTTAAATAGTAGTAATAAACCAGTATAGTTTTTTTGGAAGAAAGTATGCTGGAATTGTTTATTTTCTTTCCAAGTAAAGCTCACTATTGTTTTTTTGGTTTCATGAAGTATGTGAGACCTGGTGCAGCACCAATGCCTGGAGCAACTACTTCTGCCCCCGGAGTACCAGGTCAAGTTCGTCCGCTTGTCAACGTGGGTCCTGTGCCTGGTCGAGGAAGAGGTGATTGGCGGCCCATGGGATTGAAAAATGCTACTCCAATGCAGAAAAATTTTCATTCTGGCTTTGGAGTGCCAGCTTGGGGTAGCAATACAGCAGGAAGAGGATTTGGTGGAGGACTGGAATTCACACTTCCTTCACATAAGTAATTTCATTTTCCTTTATGCTCAATAACTTAAATAGGTTATGGTGTTGTTGATGATGGTGTCATTATTTATAAATTACTTAACCAGTTCTAGGATAGCTATGCAAGTGTCATGCTGGATATCCTGGTGTGAAATCCATGGACATGTGTGACTTGGTGTGGCTGAGTTGGCTGGGAAGCGTAATTGGTTGGGTTAATTTGCCTAGCGGTGTTGGCCACTGCTACATTTTGTGCCTCTGTGCATCGATGTAGTATTTTGTTGACAGAATTAGGGGTGAACTCACGTATATGTTAATGCTTGCGTTTTTTCCCGTCCTATTCCTTTTCAGTTAACAAATTTGTTGAAGCCTGAGGCTTCTCTTTCACATGTATTTTGAAGGGACAAAGTTTCTAAGTTTGTTATTCTTAAAATGCTTAGACCTAATTACTTTCAGTATTATGAGAAAGATTCACTCTGAAATAAATTAAGGTTATGTATTGAAGATATTTATGTAAAGCTTATTGCCCTTTTCCTAGGTTGTTAGATGAATAGAAAGTGATGACTTATTTGAAATTCATATATCCTCATAACTTCCCAGACAATGATGTTGACAGGAGAGGTTATGGAATTATCAGCATGATCGTCTGCATGCTGAGGCTTGTATTATCTGACAGTGATATTAACTTTTTTGCACGCTGAGGTTTCAAATATTTTATTTGCTTGAGGCTTTTATTACTTTTAGATATTAAAGCTGTACTATTTTTCAGCTCTGTGGGTGTTTTCTTTGAATAATTAGTGGCGAGTTGATGCATTTTATCAAGACATTTATTACATTATTATAAGTTGCTATATTGCTTTAAGTAATGTATGGTGACAATTGAGGTGACACATTTTTGTTTATTAGAGTAGATCCATCTTATTTTGGTACCACTAAAGCTAAAAAGGGGAGGGTAACATTGTACTTGCGGGTTCCCTTTGTTGATGTGTCATTAGCCTCTTTTATTTTAGTACTTAGTTCATGTGCGAAGTCCATAGGATTTCAAAGATGGTTATCTCAGGATTACTCATGTGATCTGATAATGATTTCAGGACTATATTTGATGTTGACGTTGACAGTTTTGAGGAGAAGCCATGGAAATATCCCGGTGTTGATACATCTGATTTCTTCAATTTTGGCTTTAATGAAGATAGTTGGAAAGACTACTGCAAACAGCTGGTATTTTTTTTTTTAATCTTTAACAATGGAGCTTTTTGTATATATGAAGATTGAGAAGAGTCCTGAATTTTATGTTTGCAGGAGCAATTCCGCTTGGAGTCTACTATGCAAAGCAAAATTCGTGTTTATGAAAGTGGGCGAGCAGAGCAGGTGATGAAGGGCTTATGTATCTCAAGGAATTGTTTGTCAAATCATAAATTTTTGTTTATGTAGCTACTAGCTCTGCTTTCATATAAAGTTATAATCATCAATTGCTTTATGCAGGAGTATGATCCCGATCTGCCTCCGGAATTAGCGGCTGCTGCGGGTATTCATGATGTTCCTTCTGATAATGCAAATCCGGGAAAGTCAGAAGTTGGGCAAGGTGATATAACGAAAGGGTCTGCTCGCGTACGGCCACCACTAGTATGTAAAGAGTCTTATGCTCATTTTATTTCAAGTTTTCTGTAGTTTCTAATATCACCTTTAATTTTACGTTTTGTTTGAAGTTCATTGGATGTCCCGTATATTGTCTTCTTCTCGGTGCTTCTCTTCATCATAGCTTTTTCCTCATTCAAATTAGATACTGGCTCACATTATATATACGTATTGCCATTGTTTTTCGCTTTAGAGTCCAAACTAAATATTTTAGTTGTTTTCTATCAGCCAACTGGTAGAGCAATACAGGTTGAAGGTGGTTATGGTGAGCGTCTCCCCTCCATTGATACCCGACCAGCCCGAATCCGTGATGCAGATGCAATCATCGAGGTACTTGAATCCAATATTTCCCTTGTCCTATACCACATTTGATGCTTGTGTTTATTGTGATTGCAACATAGACTAATTGGTATTTTCCATTTGGTTAAATAGATTGTATTGCAGGACTCTTTAGATGATGATGCCTCTGCCGGAGATGGTGTTCCAAGTAGACCAGACAATAATACCCCCAAAGAGGATTTTGGAGGAGGTGTAGCTGAAGAGGACACCGCGCCGATGGAACCTGAGTATATTGACAGTTTTCCCCACACTTATGAGGATAGAAAGAGAGAGCTGGTTGAACAAAGGATGCCGTTCCCAAATTCTGGTTGTGATGATATACCTGACAGAGGTGGAGTTTTAACCTTTCCTCCAGAATCACCAGTGCATATTGCTGGTTCCAGTGCTCCAACTCAGGAGTATCCTGATGGTGACTCTTCTGCTGGATATGAGGAAAGGTATATACTACTTCTGAATTCGTGTTGTATATATTACTCAGTTTTCTACAACTCTTTCCTGGTGTCTATGTTTGTTTTTCACTGCCGTCCATCAGCTTGATATCTGATTTACTTGACAAGATATGTCCAATCTTTATTGGCACCATTTAACTCTTTCTTTTGGCGCAGGCAAATACAAGGAAGAGCACGTGACAGATCTCCCCATATGGCCGTGGGTGGAAGTGCAAGAGATAAGAATTACCTTAATAATGAGCCAGAAGAATCGGTTGAGAGCATGGACAGTAAACATAGCCGTTTATCGTCATCTCCTGCCACTGTTAGGGATGATGCGCATGAATCAAGTTTTGAGCACAGAGATGGTGATGATCAAGATGAACTTGTTCTGGCTGATGGAAGCTCTGGAATGGAAAAAGATGAGACAACTACAAATATAAAAGCTGCAAGTGATACTCTTGAAGATGGAGCAACAAAGAAACAAAAAATAAGTTCTCGAGTTGAACAGCCTTTTGTACAAGAACCAGATGATGGGGAAGACTCAAAGGCTGCGAGAAGTAGTGACAACAGCAGAGCAAGATCAGGAAGCAGCAGGGATTATCAGAAGCGGCATGATGGGATTGAGGAGGAGGTTGTTCAAGGGCATTCTACACGCGTGGGAAGTGTCAAGAGTCACTTTGATGAAAAAGAACAAGGTGTCCATAGGAGAAATCGTGATGGAAGACCAGAATTGGAAAGAAATCGAATGGTTGTAAAAGGGAGGGAGGAGGCTTATCCTTATAGAGAATTTGATCCTAGCCCAGTCCACTTGCACATGAGAGGTGATGGGTTTGATAGACGAAAGGAAAGGGACAATCCTGACGTGGCTTGGCAACGAAGAGATGATGATTCTTATAGAGGAAGAATTAGAACTGAAGAAACAAGGAAGAGAGAACGTGGTGATGAAATGGCATCAAGGCTTCGGAGTAAGGTTCGAGAAAGTGACAGGAACGACAAAGATGAACTTATCCATTCAAGGAAACAGATGGATAATGGAAGCCACAGAGTTTATTATGAGAAGGATGTTGGTCCCCGTCACAGGGAAAGAGATGGTAATGTAAAGGGTAGATATGAACATATGGATGATTACCATGGCAAGAGAAAAAAAGTAGAAGAACATCTGAGGAAAGATCATGTTGACAAAGAAGAATTATTGCATGGCCATAGGGAAAATACCAATCGTCGAAAGAGAGAAAGGGATGACGTGTTGGATCAGCGGAAGAGAGATGGACAACAAAGACTTCGAGATAATCTTGATGATCACCACTCTGTTAGGCACAAAGATGAAGCCTGGTTGCAGAGAGAGAGAGGTGAGAGGCAGAGAGAGAGGGAGGAGTGGCAAAGGTTAAAACAGTCTCATGAAGAAAACATACCTAAGCGGGAAAGAGACGAAGGGCGGAGCGTCCCAAGGGGTGGGCGTGGTTCAGAAGACAAAGGGTGGGTTGGCCATTCTAAGGTTAAGGATGATAGTAAAGGTTCTGATAAAGACTACCAATATAAAGAGACCGTGTGGCATAGTGAACCATCAAAAAGAAGGGAGAGAACTGAAGATGAAAGTCCTTATCATGGAGGGCGCGAGGATACTTATGCTCGTGGAAATCAAATCAGTAATGGAGATAGAAGATCCAGACAAGAACGACCAAGTATTCGCAATGACCGTTCTATTAATGCTTCTGATGACCTAAAGGTTCATGACAAAAAGCATAAAGAGAACGCAAGGAGGAATAAAGAATCTGATGGTGGTGATAACAACAGTTTAGCCTCTTCCAGGAGAAGTCAAGAAGAGCACGGCAGTCAGAGTAATGAGACGGTATGTTCCTTGGCTGAATGCAAGATTGTAGAACTCTGAAAAGGAATAAATTTCCTCCTCTTTTGTTTTTCCGTCATTAAGTATTCCATATGATAGGAAGTTTTTTGTAGATGAGGAAATTCATAAATTCCACCTGTTTTGGAACAAATAGATCTGTTTGGGGAGGGGGTGGGTTATATTAGTACTGGTTAAAATTCTTCTGAAAGCAGAATAGTCACCCCAACTTAGGCGTCTTGAGGTAGAAAACCAGGACATATGGATTTGCTCATTATCCTCTGGGCTTCCCCACTTCTCTATTTGACTTCTGGAATCCTTCTGCTTCTACGAGGATTTTTTCCTCTCAATCTATCATATGTAGGGATACTGAGTTCTTGGTCTGATCACTGACTCTTGTAATTCAGATGTTGGAATGTTCAGATCAGTTTATTCAGTGGTATTGCTTCTACAATCATGAACCTGTAAACTTTCTAGTTAAAGATATTAATATGATTATTTACAATTTTTTTTTTATCAAGCATTATAGATGACTGATTAGATGTATTATCGAAAGGATAGTTTCTGCCCTTGACCTAGAGATCGACAAAAACAAAATTTTTATGTGGTGGAAAACTTTCAGTAACTTATTGCATTGGCCTAGCATCACATTTTTGTTATACCTTAGTGAACATTCCATCATTGCATCATGTAGGTAAACCTTTATGCATTAGGGACTAATGCCTCTTGCCTCCAGAGTATTGTCATTGAAGAGTAGTACTACAATCATGAACTTGATTTTTCAATGCGACATCAGCATTGCTCACACTAACATAGCGGCAGGTAATGTAACACTGCCATCCCATCGACATGCCATGATTGGTATGGCAGTTGATGAATGTAGTAGTGGACATGGCATTGTCTATAGTTTGTGTGGTCGTGGGTTGGTAAAGAAGATGATACCTGTAGTGTTACCATGTTACTCTTCGTCAAATCTCCTATGCTTTTTGGCAAAAGCTTGAACAATGGCTTAGGTTTCTTAAATATTTTGGCCTCGTCTGATGGAAGACTTGTGGTTTCAATTTATGTTGAGGATTTAAAATGTAAAAAGCATAATTTTGACTTGTAAGAAGGAAAAAAAATGAATCATTTTGACAGGTGTAGTATGCTATACCCTGAACCTGTACCCAAGGTTCCAATCCTCAACTTCACCAACAGTAGAAGATATGTTTGTTGATTTTTGTTGAACTGCTCTTGTAAGGATTAATGTGTAATAAACTAGTGCAAACAACTTACGCAAAAATATTAAAAGGTCACAAACAGACATGTCGAAGAGCATACTTGCTCTTTCATACGGTACACTATAATTAGTATTACTAAATATTATTATTGTTATTACTTTAGGTTAATATTGAATTCTTGATAATAAAAGTGATCTTTTGATGGATAAGTCGATTGTGCTTGCTTGATACAATATTGATGCTCAAAGAGTGAGTTGTATATTAGCTTTTTATGTTTGGGATTTCTACTTCGAGTTGGCTTGGCATTGGATATCTTGCATGGAATGTGACCTCTTTCTTTTTGTTCTCGCTTCTCAATAGCCTTCTTGTCCTCTCATTGATTTTAGTTGGAGCAAGGACATGTTACTCTCTAATCATTTTTTAATTCTCGAGCATGAATCCATTGTTCAGAAAATTTTACTTGGATTTTGCTTGGGCTTTCTCTTTCCTTGTTCATTGATGGGTCATTCTCCCCGCCTTCTTTTTTTTTTTTTCGTTTGGGTGATGTTTGTGGGGACGCCTTTTAAAAAGTCTATACTTGATGTGTTATCAGCTTGTTAGGATATTTGCCTACTCCATGTACTAATTTGTAAAAATCATTTATGGTATATAACTGAATTAACTTGGCCATGGTTGTTTGGTTGAGATACTTTTCGCCTATGAAACTGGTGTTTTTACCGTGTTCTTTCACCCTATGTGTCACCTATCCACCTTTAGAAGTAAGGGTTTGATATTCTAACCATGGAAGGTTGGTGGAGAAGGATGATTTTTCTATTTCTACACCACAAAGACAACGTTGGGTTGGTGAAGGGAAGAAGAGAAAGGGGAATTTCATTTACAGATTCTGGAAGTTAGCCCTCGGAATTTTATCGCTTTGCAATCTGCATTATTGTTGTTATTTATTTCTTGCCTTTGTACGCCGTCTGCGTCTTGATCAATTTAGGACTTTCCTTAATTGTTACTTCTTCTTTTTATTATTATTTTGTCCTTTGTAGGGTTTGAAAGCCAGCACTGAGCAAGGCTTTGGTGAGCATAATATTCCACTGCAGCATAACTCATCCAGAAAACAAAAGGAAGACGCTTCTGATGATGATGAACAGCAAGATTCAAGAAGAGGGAGGTCCAAACTGGAACGTTGGACAAGCCATAAGGAGAGGGATTTCTCTATCAAGAGCAAGTCTTCATCTACTCTAAAGCTTAAGGAGACGGATAAGAATAACATTGGATCCCTCAAAGGCGTTAGGCTTTCAGATGAACCTTCGAAGCCAGCTGAGACTGTTGATATTCAACATTCATTGGCTGAAGAGAAAGAAGCTACTGATCCGGAGGTCAAGGATGCTGACACAAAACCATTGGATGATCGCCATCTGGACACAGTTGAGAGGTTGAAGAAAAGAAGTGAGCGGTTCAAACTTCCAATGCCAAGTGAGAAAGATGCATTGACAATCAAAAAGATGGAGAATGAAGTACCGACTTCTGTCAAAACCGGGACTCAGGGGGATTCTGAGATTAAACAAGAACGGCCAGCTAGGAAAAGAAGGTGGATCAGTAGCTGAATTGAAACAAAGGAATTTCTGCTATGTTGACAAATTCCTGGTGTGATTTCTACCTTCTATGGGAAGGTCATCTGGCCTCATTCTTTGGTTCTGGAACCCTGCTGGTTTGATCGTGCTCTGCTGTTTTTCTAAGATGATTTTTCTTGGGCTTTTCAGATGGCCATGTACCTTTACAGTAGCTATATCACTTGTATCAGGGTGCCACCCTATACAATTTTAATTTTGTGTATATACTGATGAATGTAATACTTAACTGGTGACACTGATGGTGGCACAAAGTTGCTTTTAGCAAAAATTTATTTTTAATACCACTCAGGTTTGAATCACATGTGTCATCTGCGATTCGACGAGGGCTCTGCTCACGTGGAAAATGACATTTAAGTGGATCTGTTGTGGAAGATCAGGTGTCCTGGGATGCGGAGGCACCAGTTGAAAATTGGCCAAGCTTGAAGAACTGAATGATTTCAGTGAAGAAAACTCGTGAGCCGAAGACAAGCTTGAGTTTTTAGTGGTTGAACACTCTTGAATTTAGATCTTATGTACTTGTATCCTGTATTATTTACTAGAGCTGATCTTTTTCCTTTCTTCTATTTATCTTTTCGTCTCGGCTTTTGGCAGGAAGCCTAAAATGCCAAAGCATTAGAAAGTTCTACCTGTAACGTAGGCCAATTGAGTTTTAATATCACAAACTATTACAAAATTTTATCGGAGAGAAATAATATTATTCTTCTTTCTGGCTCAACTGAGATGTCTTTTCCCTTTGCTCTTAGGTTTTTTAGAAGTATTTGAATGGGACCTAGTCATTTACTTCTAAGGTCTGATAATACCTTAAAATATGCTTCAAAATGCAGGTTGGCTATGGTATAAAGATGAATAAGAAGTATTTGGAAATGTATGTGATCAAATATACGCAGTGTGCTTAATGCGGTTCAGATAAAAAGGTCCCAAATCCCAAGCTGCAGGCATTAGAGGATAGTAGACTCCAACTAGCACTAAAAAAAGGGAAAAAAAAAAAACAAAACTTGTATAACGTTGGGCTAGCAATTCGTGTCCACAGGTCGTCTTGATGTACATGTATAACAGGTAAATACTCAATTCGAACGTGACTCGTTTAATAAATGCGTCAGAAATTTTGACATGAACACGATCTGTTTATGAACGGGTTGATACGACATGACCCGTGTAACTCGTTTACTAAATAGGTCATATTGACAGGTGACCCACAACCCGCGAATACAATCCGAACACGACCCGTTTAATAAAGAGCTTTATAAAAATATGACCAGGAGCCCAATTCAAGTAAATATCATTCTTTTCAAATGTTATATCAAAATATCCGATATATATGTTTATATATCAAGTGTAAAATTTTATGTACTAAGCATAAAAAATTATATACTTAGTATATTTCAATACAGTAATTGAAATTAGAAGATAACAAGATATGTTATCTACCAAATGTAAAAATATATATACTTGGACATTTAGTTTTAAAATTTAAAAAATGAACATCTACTTAATTAAATTTAAAATATTGGTCATCTTCCTAAATTTCTATTTAAAATAAACAGATCAAAAATGATAACACGATACGACACGATGCAACATAACTCGTTTACTAAACAAGTCATTTTCGTGTTAGTGGGTTCAACCCAAACACGACTCGTTAATGAAACAGGTCAATATTTCTAACCCAAATACGACACGAATACTATTAAGCTAAACTCAAATCCGTTAATTTCGTGCGAATTTTAAGTCGTGTTGTCATGTTTTATTAAAAATTGCCAGCCCTAGTATAACGCTGGTACAAAATTCTTGGTGACTATTTGTAATGTTCAAAAACTCCTTGAATTAACCCACTTGTGATAATATATTTTTTTTCCCTTAATTATGTTATTGTCATTTAAAGTTGAACGAAAAAAAATACAATTGACATGCATGAGATAAATCTTTTCTTATTTAAGATGGCAAAGTTCTAGAGTCTGAGAAAATCACTTATTTCTCTCTAAAAATATTTCATTTTAACCCTAAAAAAAAAATATTATTATCACTAATTAATTAATTTAATAATATTTTTGAATATTTATTTAATTTAGGACCAAATGATCACTATTTAAGGACCTTATATAGTTCGATAACATTGTTGAATATTTAGTTAATTTAGGACCATACGATCAGCCAACTGTGGTTAGTTCAATTGGTCTAAGGCTTGAGGGATATGTGTGTGAGTTTGGGGGGTCAGAAGTTCAAACCTTAGTAGAGTGTGTGTATTATTTTCTTTTATATCTGTAGTAAGTCGTGGTTATTAATTAAGTCCCACTTTTTTGTGGTGGTCATTAGTTAAGCTCACATTAAAAAAGAAAAAAAAAATTTAAGACCATACGGTCACTATTTAAGGAATTTATAACTTTCTCAATTAAACTGCAATTTTGAATAGCGAAGCCTCGGTATAGGAAAACATTTTTTTTTTTAAATGTGAAAGAAAACATTTCTGAAGATGGGTTGGATGGGTTCATATTATTTTTACGCTTTAAATTAGATTTGTAATAGTATTTAGCTTATCATCAGTTATTTATCTATTAAACGTCTCCCAACAGTAATACACTTCCTCGTAATTGGCACATATCTAGTTTCAAACGACATCGACCTGTGATCTTCATCAACGTCGTTTCTTCTTTCACTTTCACCCAACGCGAGCTTCTCTTTCCTTGAAACCAGGAAACGACACGTCGTTGGGATTCTAAAAGAAAAACGACGCCTAGTTCACTCCTCTCTCTCTCTAAACCATCTTCGTAGAATCTGAGACTGAGAGCTTCTCTCTCTAACCCAGCGCCGCCCCCATTTCCGACCGACCCACCTCTCGCCGTCAAAATCCTCCGGCGACCTACCAGCAACTTCATCTATCAGGTATTTATACAGATATTTGTACCCACATATATATATATATATATTCATTTATATATACAAACACACACAATTTTCCAAAGCTCTGAAATTTTGTCGCACCACATACCGCCCCCAAACACACACCCTAGAAGAGAAATAATGTCCCTAAGGAAACCCCAACTCCCTCGTCTCCTACTGAGAAACGTTTCGTGCATGCGAAACGCCCAGCAAATCCTTCGAAACGTGAACGTAACCCTCCACGACGGCGGCTCCCTCGTCCTCACCGGCGCGAACGGGTCGGGCAAGACCACCTTCCTCCGCATGCTCGCCGGGTTCTCCCGCCCCTCGGGCGGGGAGGTCCTCTGGAACGGCCACGACATCACCGAGTCCGGGGTCTTCCACCAGTACAAGCTCCAGCTCAACTGGCTCTCCCTCAAGGACGCCATCAAGACCAACCTCACCGTCCTCGACAACGTCCAGTGGTTTGAGGTCCTCGAAGGGAAGCCCGGCGACAAGTCGCTGCCGGCGCTGGAGCTGATGGGGCTCGGCCGGTTGGCGAAGGAGAAGGCGAAGATGCTCTCGATGGGGCAGAGGAAGAGGCTCCAGCTGGCCAGGCTGCTGGCCATCGACAGGCCCATCTGGCTGCTTGATGAGCCTTCGGTGGCCTTGGATGATGATGGGGTCAAGCTGCTTGAGTACATAATTTCGGAGCATAGGAAGAGAGGTGGGATTGTGATTGTGGCCACCCATTTGCCCATTGAGATTGATGATGCCATGGTTCTGAGGCTCCCACCAAGGTTCCCGAGGAGGATGACTTTGGTGGACATGCTTGATAGAAGAGATTTCTAAGTTCAGAAACATTTGCCAAAATGATTGTGTTTTCATGTTTGGTTCCTTCTTTCGGGTGTATCTTTCTTTTGCAAGGCTCAAGATTGAGCTTTGGCTAGTCTTTTTGTAGTCTTAATTAGCATTTTGTTATCAATGAAATGTGATAGTCAGAAGTTAAAGGCGCAATAGCTTTTTGAGGTGTTAAAGAAGCAAGACAATTCGATTTAAGAACTGAAGCTATTTCCTTATTTTGGTCTGAGAAAATCATGAACAGAATAATTAAAAATGTATTGAGCAATCTAAGAATTACTGATTCTAATCTGAGGGCTACCAGATAAAGAAAAGAAACAAAGACTAAGGGAGAGCCTTTAGGATTCCTTCATGGGTTCATGCCATTTAACTACAATGCGAAGTCAGCAACACTATATTATAAGGTTAGTAAGTTTCATTAGCAGTTAGCACATTCTCATTTAATGGGAATTATGCCACAACGATTTACAAATTATAGTCACATTTGTATTTCAGGTCACTCTACTCAAATTATCAAGTTTACGGATAAACCAAGCTGCCAAAGAGTAGTTCCCGAGTTTGAAACAAAAGTGATCGTTAAATGACAAGAAAAGTTTCTAGTCAATAGAACATGCAAAAGCATGGTGAGGCTTTATATAATTAAGAGGAGAAAAAGAAGCAAATATTGAAAATCATGCAACTCGCACCAAAGCACTTTCTGAATCTTGTGCATATTCTCTTCATGGACTTGGTTTTGCAGATATTAAAGACAGAAAAAATAATAAGAAAAAAGAATTTGAGAAAGCATATTATGTTCAAAACGGACCTACATGTGTATGGTAATAAACCCCACAAAAGAAAAAGAGGAAAAGAAAAACTGGATCACGTTATGCACGCAAATATACTCAAGCAAACTCTCTTTCTAGAGGATATATGTATTATTATATATTTATAATTTAACTTGGTAGATGTACGTTCCTTGACTCAGTATTTTATCCTTCCTCTCCAGGACCAAACACAACTCCAGCTTGTTTCTCAGTTGGGATGGCTAACACGCCTTTCAATTTCATGAACGTACAAGAAGTGAGCAAACTATCGGAACCAGCTTGGTGAGACGTACCAATTCTCTGCACTCCCAACGTCTCCACAAGTTTTTTCAACCCGCCATAAAGACCATTTCCAAAGCTCATCAGCTGCTTCATATTGTAGAGATTAGGGAAGTAGATTTGTAACAGCTCAGAGAAACCCGCGCGTGTACCTGGAAGACATTTCCCAGTAAGGATCTTTAGCAGGTATCCCAAGTCCATTCCACCATGGAATGTAATGCAATGCACCTCATCATTCATCACAACCCCAGAAGACGTGAACAGCTCACCGAATCTAGAAGCTTTCACACCCTTTTCACTGCACTTCTCAAAATCAATGCCACTTCTTTCTAATAGCTCTATCAAATCAGGGGCATGTTTAACCTCGCTCTTTTTGAACTCGAGGAAAGTGAATTGCCAAATACAGTAGTCTTCAGTCCCACAAGTGGGAAGATTTCCTTTCTCATCTATGAATCCAAGAAACCAGAAATATAAATGAAAGATATTCAAGACCTTAATTTACCTGCTTGAAACTCTGAGAGTCAAGAATGCCCGTCGAATGTTTGAGAAGAAAGTCTAATCACTCGGAATGAATGCAGCTTCTGGGGTACTCAAGAGTGATATTCTTCACAATGATGGGGCGGCTTGGAGGCCAACAAACGATCGAGGGTTTATTGAAAATGAGAAATGGGATTTGCTGAGAAGAGGAAGATGATGAAGAAGAGTCGAAGAGGGAAGGCTTTCTTTCTATATTTTTTCTTTTACGGCCTTCCAATGATTACAACGTAAGAGTGTGGACAGTGGTGCAGTTAGAGAGAGTACTCAGGTTTACGTGAGTTTTGTTCATATCGACGAGAAAATCCCCCCCCTTTTTTTTTGTCCATAATTTTATTTAGTAATTAGTGAAAACTACAGATTATTATCGTTGTTATTTTTTTGAATAGCTATATAATGCAATCATGCACTTGCAATTCACATGGAATACGTAGATACGTACGAGGGAATATTTTCAAGGAGGGTTTACGGCACAAATTGTAACATTGATAAGTTTTAGGGGTATTTTGGATTTTTTATAGCAAATGACATTGTTATAAATATGGACTTTCCGAATAAAATAAAGAAAATATCTGAATAAATTAATAATTGCTACAATTTTTGTACAAATACTCTTTAGAAAACTCTCAATTACCTCAGAGAGAGAGAGAGAGAAAGAGAAAAAATTGACGAATTTGGTTAGCTCTGCCGTGCCGCCACTACTATCCACCTCAGCCCATGTCTAGCCTGCATTGAAGGTTTGCCGAAGACAAAGCTAACGCTATCGTTCCTACCTCGTTTTGACGTCGAACGAAATCGCAGCGATCCCGCAAAAATTCTGCCTCCAAAGAGGTTTTTCGGCCACCGGCACGATGTCTGACCTCCGTTTTCGACACCTTTGGCGTGTGTGGTCTTCTTTCATCATCGTCGACCACCTCTAAGTGGTTGCACGTAAATATTCAGCTCTAATAAGTTTTTACGACTTTTATTATTTTTATTAACAATGTAAAAAGTGATATTTTCGTAAATTTTTGGTTAAGTAATTATTTTACCCGAGGTAAATATATGAGGTTAAAAATGTTTAAAAATAATAAATAATTACGGTTGATAGAAGTAAACACAGTATCCGATAGTGTAGTAATTTTTAAATAGAAACATATGGTATTTTTTTCTAATTTAGAACAAAAATTGATATTTCTGCAAAACTGAATAGTATTGGACTATTCAGATATGAGCCTTGGGCTGAGATTAGAAAGATGTTACTTTACGAATTATTATTGCAAAAATGACATTTTTTTTACAAATGATTAGTGAATTTGATATTTTTTCAAATATTTTCAAAAGTGATATTTTTTTAAATAATTTTTCGATAATGGAAATTTCTGAAATATTTCATAAAAGTGACATTGTTTTCAAATAGTTAGCAAAAATGATATTTCTCTAAATACTTTGGAAAAGTGGATGTTTTTTATTTTAATTCCAAAAAGAAACATTTTTGTAATTCTCGGATTTAAAGCCTGTTTAAGGCTCAGGATCTCAAAATTTAATTCTGATTTCAAATTTGAATTTAGTAAAGTCGAGAAACGAATTTTGATATATAATATCACTATGTTTTAAAATAACACAAATTTTGAGATTCGTGAATAATATCATTTTGCGTGATCTGAATTTCTGCACTAGGACCCACTTTTAATAAAATATATATCTGATCTAGCATTCTTAAATGCTCTGAATTTAGTAGTGAACTCTGTTTTTTCATTTGAAGCTCCAATGAAAAAAATTATTTTTTAAAGAGAGTTTATCGGAATCCCAAAACGACTATTTGAACATCCAAATGACCAATGTGAGTTTATTCAGACGTCTTTAGCTTGGTATAGCTATCATATTAAGGTAGGGATTCAATTATATGGTTTTAAACTTGATTTGATTTATAATTGTATTATAATTGATTTGTGAAAAACTGTAAATTTTATGATAATTAGTAAATTGTGGAGACACATTAGATTATAATAGGATTAGACTGTATGAAATTTTATACATATCTTTAAATTGTAATTATGGAGTAATACAACGGTGTGCTGCTCATGTTATAGTAAATCCGAAAATAATGCCAAGTGGGAATTTAAAGTATAATTTGATTATTCCTTGTGCATGGTTTATTGTATACTTTTGAATGTTGTACATACCATAGGATCACACATAAGATACATCTTAGACATCGTGGTGTTTAGTGGGCGACAATTGTTCCTATCCTTGGTAAAAGTCCGTAGACCCACGCAGAGTTTTTTTTTTCTGATTACTCTCATTCGGTAGGTGTAGGCATTCAGTTGCCTCTCCGGTTCGGTATGCTTAGACACATGAGTGTCCCTCCACTTTTTTAGGATAGGTATCAGATAGAGAGTACTTAGTATACGTAGTACGAATTACTCTGATTCGTGAAGAGAGAATGTGAGCTTATGGGATGAGACGATATATGATATGTACAATTATGTGAATTTGGTTTTGATTTGAATATAAGATTATTCTAGATACCAATTGTTTTACAAACTTGGTTTATAAATAGATTTTGGAAAAGTATTAACTATGCAAATTTGGTAAAATTACATCTATTTAAAAAAGGTAATTGAATTTCTACTGAGTATGTGAATGTTCACCCCAATACTTCTCCCACTTTCAGGTGTATATCTAATTAAGGTAGTAATCCCGGAAGTCAGATGAGTTGGATAGCTTATACAGACAATTTTACTTTAAATCCATGATGGGTGTTCGTATTTTGTTATCCTTCTTTCTCTATTCAGTTATTTAGCCACGATTAGTAAGTGGATGTATGCGGATGATTTTATTGTTAAATTGAGTATTTAAAACAATAAGTGATTTTATGTAACACATTTTGGACATTAAGTTAAATATTTTAGTTAAACTTAATTTATTAAAGTTTATAACTTCTCAACAAGTTCTAAAAGAGATAAGTGATTTTATGAGTATTTAAAACAATAAATAATTTTATGTAACACATTTTGGGCATTGAGTTAAATATTTTAGTTAAACTCAATTTATTAATGTTTATAATTTCTCAACAAGTTCTAAAAGAGATGACTGAAAATTTTCTTAAACAATGAGTATATCTCTTATGAAATTAAAACTAATAAGTGTTTTAATGAATAAGGAATTTATAATGATTTGAGGATCAAAACGAAATTATCCACTATCTGATTTCTCCTAAATTCTATAAAATTTATATTTTATTATATTTTCACTTAAAATTAGTAAAAATCACGACTTTGGATTTTCGGTCGTGACACAAATGATCTTTGAACTATCCAACTTTGGGCATTTGGTCTTCAAGGTTCTAATTGTGACAATTAAGTCCTTGAACTTTCAAGAACTTTCAGATTTGAAACAATTTGGTCTATAGACTATCTAAATTATAATATATTGTTAAATTTCTAACCAAACACAAATACACACATGTGAGAAGCATATAGTAGCATCTGAAAATATATTTGAGAGAAAAATAAACCGAATAAAAAGGTTTGGAGAGAAGGAAATATATGTTATTTACAAATTACAAGATTATTCATTTTTTATGATTAAAATTTCCAGAAAACATTATGTCATTGTATTTTAAATACATTTTTAGATACTACTATGTGCTCGTCGTATGTGTCTATGACCATAAATTTAACAGTAGATTACAATTTAGATAATTTAAAGACCAAAATGTTTCAAATCGGAAAGTTCAAAAACATAATTGTTAAAATAAAAACTTGAAAACTAAATTACCGCAAGTTACATAGCTCAGGGAGTATTTGTGAAATTAACCCCCAATAATCGATACACTTAAAAAGGGGAATTCATTTAATACTCTAATCGAGACACTTAAAAAGTAAAATTCAATTATTCAACTCGTTGAAATATTTATTATTTATCTTATAAGTAACAGAGATTTAAGTTAAGCCTCCAAAAAGCATGCAAAATGAGTGCGGTTACTATTAAAGTTAAGAACAAGGTAAATTTTTTTAATTTTTATTCTAATCAATGTTAAAACAGAAGTGTGGCCTGGTTCCAAACTGGTTTAAAGTCCAAAATTCTAATGGATATCTTTACTTTGTATTATACTTCGTTTCTTAAAAGAACTCCTGGGACTTGCTTGTTGTATCCACTAAAGGTCTTGACAGATAACTTTCAATCATTTCATTTTTTTTTTAAGGATTATACATTGACCAAAACAAAATCCTATCAATTTTCATGAAGACAATTTGCATTGCTTCAAATTCAAATGCAAGACCAGTTGTACCAATAACAAACTGAACATAAATTACAAGTAGAGGCAAAAAGGAAACAATCTCCTCAGCTAGAACACTTGATCTTAATAATGCAGAAGGCTAAAGAAGCAATAAAAGCCAATACTTTCTTTACATTGAGAAAAAAAATAAATTTTGGTAGATACCACCAAATACACAAGGAGGACATGATAATCTCACCATGTCAAATGTGCTATCCTATTAGAGATCATATGGAAGATGACTACAGAATTTGGCCACGGTAACAGAACACCTAACAAACAAGACATTCTAAACTCCTCCTCTTAATCCCACCAATCAATTCCTTCCAAGTGGGAGAGATCTGCAACTATACGTTTCCTTGAAATCAGATTTCCTCGAAGAAGTGAATATCGACGCATAAACTTCCTTGTTAGCATTAGGTGGAGCAATATCCGTAGCTTTGAACCGCTTAGCTGCAGCATTATTACTCAAACTTTTGCCAGAAACCGCACCATTACTCGCAGCCTTCACATCCTTCCCATTCCCATTCGAAGAAACCTTCAACTCAGCTTTAACATCACTAATACCATGTTTTGTACCACTTAACCGAGCTGAATCCGAACCCGAACCCACGCCCACCTCTCCGTCGGCAGCCGCTCCTACATCCCCACTCTTCAACTTCTTGGCCTTCTTCTCCCTCAGTTTCCCCTTCTCCGCCTCCATTCTCTCCCTCAGCACCAAAACCTCCTCATCATTCCCATTGATCACAATCTTATCCGTCTCCGTAAACTCGGCATGACAAACGAGACAAGACGACGACTTAACCTCCTTCAAAGCCTTGGCACTCAAAACATGCCCACAATTTTTCAGCGCAAAAAACTTGTACTTCCCATTAAACTCGAGCCCCGTAATGGGGCACTGGAACCGCGCTTCGGACCGCAAATCGCCGTTGCCCTCGGTACCCGGGATCGAAGAAAGCTCAATCTTGATCATATCCTTCAGACCCTTTATATGCCCAAACGCCTTGGGGATCTTCTTCCCCAGTAAAGCCTCCACTAAAGCCTCCTTATTGAAGACATTACCGAGCCAATCCACCACGCACGGCTCCTTCAAGGGCTCATTCGAAAGCGCGCAATTCAGCCATTTCGACAGCCTCTGCTCATTCGGGTCGACCTTATCGGGCTTCTTCTCGGCGTACATGTTGAGGTAGCAGTCGCGGGACTCGGCCCCAGTGGCACCGCCATCGCCACCACCGCCGCGAGTTCTGGACCGCAAAATTATGGTTGAGAGAGGGGCAATTCGGGAACTGAGAATTGGGGAAGAATCATCAAGGGGCTTACCATTTAGGGTGAAGTAGAAGGAAGAGACAGCCTCGGAAGAGAAGGGTTCGGCGAAGAGAGACCGCTTCAGGTGATGAAGCGTCTGCGATTCGCTCGGGGTCAAAATTAGGGTTTTGCTCGGAACTTGCATGTCCGGGAACTGAACGATGACCTGTATCCGGCGAGATTCGCGATCGCGATGCATCTTTTCCAATTTCAAGGGGTTATGAAAGTGAAATTTAGGGTTTTCAGATCAGAAATCGAAAGCGAAAAATTGGAATTTGGGAACGGGAACTAGAGAATAAAGACGAAGATCAGCGGTTTGGTATATAAAAGGGGTTCGGAAGCGGACCGGGTTTATTTAACCGGTTCAAGGAAACGGTTAGACCGCCTCAAATTTGGGCTTAGTAGCCTGACATCAAGGCCCAAGTTATATAAATAAAGCCCATCTAACAAGGGCCCATTTAAAAGGGCAGTCTGGTAAATTTATTCTAACTAGGGTTTTTAGAAATCGTCTACGTTGAAGTGGGCGAATTTATAAGAAATCCTCGTTCGCCTCCTCCAGTCCTCCATTTATAAGATATCAGTACAGCTTTTGGATCTGTATTCAACATCTCCAACCACTTGAAGGTCAGCTTATTTGTTTGTTTATTATATAGTTATTTGGGTTTTTTATGAGGAATTTTTTTTTTTTGGTATTTTCAGAATAGTAGTGAATGTTTTGTTTGGCTTCTGAGAAAGCTAGCAAGCAAAAGAATATGTATGGTAAAAAACGTGAAATTTTGGGACTTTGAGACACTAAGCGGTTTGTCTGGCAAAAGGGTATTTGTGATTAATCCCACTCTTGGAGTTTCTGTTGTATTAAGTTGTTGAATTTCACTATTTATCTTTCTGTTGTTGAGCGAAAATGGTTAGATATGATACTCATGTCAAATAATATGGTTGCTGAAATGTTTTTTTGTTTAGGTTTATATTGCGTTTGATGAGTATTGATAGGTTTGAGGGGTTATTAGATTTAGAATTGAATCCCACTAGTTTGAAATTTGTTGTTTATCTAGTTAGTTTTTTCTGCAAGGTTTTGTTATTATCTTTTTGACATTTTTGTTTTTTGTTCTTTTTCATATGTTTTCAGAGCTCCTGATCCGAACATCTTCGTCAAAATGTCTGGGTACGTGAATTTTTTTAATGATTAATTAATGTCATGTTATAATAGTATTAATAGCTGTATTCTTTGGCTGATTTCATGAACATGTACTGTGTGACATGGAGAATGTGTTCCGGGATTTATCCATACAAAATTTAGAAGTTGACACAAGTGTTTAACCTGTTCTTTTTGTTTTGAGACTTGTTTAACTTGTTCTTTCAGTTTTAAGTTGTTAACCACTTTTTTTAGGATGTCATTGACTCCGTGGTTGGATTTTTGGTTGGCATACTGTTTTCTCTATTTTTCACTGCTCTTGGTTAATATTTCTCTATTCCTTTGGCGATTATGATTGATCATCAAGCATCTTATTGTCTTTGTTGCTCTAGCTGTGTATGATTTAAGAACTTTCTTGTGTGTCTTGCTAATACAGAGAAGACGGAGCTGTTCCTGCTGAGACTCCCGTTGTGGCCCCAGGTGAGCCCATGGACCTTTTGACAGCTTTGCAGCTTGTCCTTCGGAAGTCATTGGCTCATGGTGGCCTTGCACGTGGACTCCATGAAGGAGCTAAGGTTATTGAGAAACATGCCGCACAACTGTGTGTGTTAGCTGAGGACTGTGACCAGCCAGACTATGTTAAGTTGGTCAAGGCTCTTTGTGCTGACCATGATGTCAAATTGATTGCAGTTCCTAGTGCTAAAACACTTGGTGAATGGGCAGGGGTAAGTAGATTCTTTTTTAGTTATTTTGTTCAAGTTACTTTATGGAACATGTGGCAATTTTTATTTTTTATTTTCATTGGTGTTGTAATATCTCTCTTGTTCTCTTTTCCGTCTTATTAATAATTTGTGTTGTGGAAGACACATTGCATATGATTTCTTCTAGTTTCCTTGTTTTCCATCATCTGTCCTCGTTCTTTATTATTATGTGTATTGAAAATCATCTTTATGTTAATTAGATTCTTATATTGTCGCAGTTGTGTAAGATTGATTCTGAAGGGAAAGCAAGAAAGGTGGTCGGTTGCTCCTGTGTTGTTGTGAAGGTAGGAACAAATCCTGGAGTCATTGTTATTTACGTATCTGATGTTATTTCTTCTAGAGTCATGTGCATGTGCATGTGCCTCTATCATTATTGGATGGTTTGATTTTCCATCCATGAGACAAATATTAGATTCAAAATATGCATATTCCATCTAATATCTTGACGCATTGGAAATTGAATTGTCCTTTCAGTCACTGATAATCTCTACTCATTGTTCAATTGTTTTGTAGGATTTCGGTGAAGAGACAGAGGGTCTTCATGTGGTTCAAGAGTATGTAAAGTCCCATTAAATTAGTGAAAATTTGGAGAGCGAGGGCCTTTATCTTTAGGAAGTTTTGAGTTGTTTCTTTTTGTTTTATCATTGATGATACTAGTCGACACTGAAGGACTACTTAGTTGATCCATTTTTTTTGAGTTGAGCGGTATGGATGTCAAACTTAAGCTCGCCCTTTTCTATTTTTGTAGCTTGTAGATTCCTGTCTGGTCCTTAAATGGGATGATAAATTTTTTTATGTTATGATATGGCCATTTCACGTTCTCTGTTTGGTTTTTTCATTATGCTTAGATACAAATTGCTTACTTAAATTTTGTTTTTATGAGACATTTGAAGGTCGTGGAGAATTGCATAATTAAGTCATTGAGCTAGGTAAAACAAAGTGGTCCAATTCTTGAAGAAGGATATTGGGGTGTGACCTAAAATTCAGGCATATATCTCTTTAGTTGTAAGATGACTTTATGAACGAATAATGTGATTGCCCATAAAGAGCATCCATAAACTATCCTAATTTGGTGATTGGAATCGCGTGTGGTATGGTAGCAGAGAGTAGAATTCAAATCCCGTGTCCAAATTTGACGTCAATAGTTTATGTCTCAACCTAAGCAATGAATTTATACTAGTTTTCGATACGATATTGTATTGATTCTTGTATATCAATGCCTCCAGAGAATTTGAGGACGACATTAAATTTTGGCAATGTATTCTTGTATGTCAATTTCCCCATAGAATTTAGGGGCAACATTAAATTTTGACAATGTATATACTAGAACAAATTAAGCTCCTTTAATCCTCCTTTTGACTTCTCCCCACAAAATATCCATTTACAAAAGGGCTCCGTTCAAACTATTTTCATTTATGAGCTGTTTGGTGTTGGTTAATTCTTGAGTGGGAATGTATTTCTATGTTTGGTACTATTTTAATACATAAAGATACATAAAGTAATTGAGTGGGAATCTATTTCTATGTTTGGTACTATTTTAATACATAAAGTAATTTCTTAAGGAATTACATTCTCGGGTCATCTTAAGTCACAAATTATATGGATTTTATATTTCTCTCCATTTTAAATTCATTCTAAAAAACAAAAACTGAAAAAATACATTCTGATCCTAGTTAGTTCTCCTAGCTGTGCCATCTCATCTCGCCATCCGATTGGTCATCACCGTTTGTCGTCGCACGGCTGTTCTTAGTTACTCTTACCTCATTTTCTCTTAAATTTCTTTGATTTATTGAGAAGAGTGCGATATCTGCTTTATTCTATCTTCAAGGCCATTTTTTAATAGCTTATGGTCATAAAATTAGTTTACACAAGTGGACTGGTCATAAAATTATTTTTATTCTCTTTATGCAACTTCGTATACAAAAAATCTGGATTTCAATCTTAAGATAAATTGATTTTCTTAGTATAATCGTGTTGTGGAATTCCAAAGACGTGTACTATTGTAAAGTTTAGAAAGTTATCAGTTTGTGAAAGTCCTGTAATAAGAAAGGCACAAAGATTAGGAGAGTAAAGGGAGCCAGAGCTTGATCATATGACATCATAGTTTATTAGCGTATTTGAAGTCTCTCTTCTCGTGAAAAAATGCCAGAATCTGTGGCCGTGAAGAAATGGAGGGTGGTGAAGTTGACTAGAATTAATATGCTTTCAGAATTAGCTTCTTAAAAAGTTGCATCAGTAACGTGATGTTTGGGTAGTGGTTGAGCATTTTCTGTAAATTTCTTACCAAAGATGAACATAAAAAAAAAAAATTATTGTTTTGTGGACTCAATAATGATGTTGTTCTATTCATTCTCATGGCATTGGGATAAATCTAGAGACATTGAGAATTTATTTGAGAAAAGCAATACATAAAGTGATTAGTAAAAGGACATTATTTAAGACAAGTTTGTAAAGATTACGTGTTCAAAACAGAACATAATTTCATATAGAAGAAATGCAAAGAAAAGCCCAGAATAAATACCAATATAAACCTGTAATGTTTATCAAATAAGATAGAGTTGGAGCCTGTAATGTTTATCAAATTCTTCTCATTTCAATTGTGTTGATACACTAGAGATCAGAGTTGGAACCATGCTCACACAAGAATTAAAGTAATTTAAACCAACTTGTTCTTAATAATGAAACAGGACAAGAAACAAGCTTATCTCCCTGCTAAAGAGTAACAGGATCTTCTCGAATACTCATAGCAGTTGATAATGCTATAAAATGCAGTGCAAAGCAAAGTTATGAAACATACATAATACTTTATACGACATTGTTTTGTCACACTTGAAACCGCACCAAATATCATAGCAGTAAACATTCACATTATTCAGGGTAGAAATTCATAGCATAAAGTTGAAAATCTGCTGATTTCCTATAGAGAAACAGAATAGTCCAAGTCAACCAAAAAAACATTTATTACAATGATGAGGGAGGATTGCATTTGGAGAAAATTCAGCATATCCATGCTGCAACTGTTTTCCCACCATTTTCAAAGGGAATACGTTGATCTCCTAAAACATAAACAACTCAATGACTTTTAACATATCAAACCCAAACATGGAGATAAACTTTTATTATCGAGGAATTTAGCATTCTACTTATGCGACGTACTTTTTAAGAATATATTTAGAAATGATATTTATTGTACTTTGGAACTTTTTTAGAATTGGTTAAACATATTTGACGTGAAAAGTCAAATCATATTTGTTTTTGATTTATAGTTATTTTCTTTTATTTTTAAGATGATAAATTTTATTTTATAAGTAATTTAATTTTATAATTTTTTTTCTACAATAGTTATTTAATTTATTATATAAAACTGACAAAAAAAAATGTTTATCTAATGTATTTGTGACAAAATATGAAAAAATAACATATTTTTATGTGTCATCAAATACAATTTTCTAATATCCTAGGAATCATGGACAATATTATTGTATGCAACCAAACACAGTTATTCTAGATATCAGATAGTCATATCACCATCTTTAGCATTCTTATTAATCAAAAAACTAAGATTATCTTGTACCAAACGACTCCTTAATATTTCGTATAGACAATCTTCTCCCTCTTATTGACAATTCTATCCCTCTTATTCACTAGGACCACTCTCTAAAAACAAGAAGTAAACTCTAAAAATAACAAGTGAGCTAAGAAAGTTGTTCTGGCACTCCTCTAAGACCATTCATAGGTTTGGTTTGCTTTTGTATGCAAATGTAAAGTATATATGCTTCATGACTACTCTCTCCTTTTATTTTCCTAAAGTAGAAGGTTAACCCTGTGCTAAATAGTGCAAATTACCTTACCGACCACCCAGAGGTGTAAAAATCTTACATCCTTATTTAGAAAGCAAAGTCTTACCAACTCACTTGTTATTTTAGTGGTGGTAGTTGTTACATATTTGAATTTTTTGCTTTTTGAAGTGAGTATGAACTATTAAGGCAAATATGGTAGCCCAGCCCAATTGAACAAGTTCACGATCAAGCTCAAGGATGTCCCCATGGTAACATGATTTATCGTCATATAATTCATCTTCGACCAACAAAGTAGGTTGGGGGTCTTGAAGGCTTTAACTGTCGGAAACTGGTCCATAACTTTGTGGCTATTACTTAGGTATATTTGAAACCCACAATTAAATTCATTCTACACCACAAAACAAAAGTACTTGTAGACCACAAAAACCATTAACAACCATACTTCCACATTTTCTACTCTCAATTTTCTCATCGACCAAGTCAACAATTTGGGATTCAGCTACTACTTCCCTTTGGCTTCAACTGACAAATTTGGATTCGGCTACTTTCCATTCATTTATACGGTAATCACACCTGCATATTTACCAAACTAAGTATGGCATAGCTACATTAGTTTTAACAATTTTTGCCAGGACATGCAACCCAATAACCACCACCACCCCTTCCCTCTCAATAACGTGTAACTAACATTGCTCATTATCATCGTATTTTAGGACTATACATATCAAGTAATTTTGGATTCACTTGTATTAGACCGTACATAATTTTGCACAACAATTTCTAATGGGTTGAAAAATAAGTCGCCGTCGTTGTTGCTATCCTTATCGATATTATTCATGCTATTTGACATTTTTTAGGGGGGGGAAAAAGATCAATCTCAATTAGATGTCAATTAAGAGGTTTACAGTAAAATTACCGAATTTTGGGCTCATTTTAAGTAAATATTCTTTGTTTTAAAGCTGTAGCAAAATGACTGGTATGTCAAGAATATACCAAGTTGTAAAATATGATGTGCATGATATAAAACTAATATATACAGTACATAGATTAAAATTGGTTTGTTAGTAGATATAAGTGTAAAAATACATATTTAGATATTTACCTATAAAAAGAGAAAAAAAAAGGAGAAAAAGGTTCATAAGTGAATAATTAACCTTGAATAAGGTCTCTAATAGCCATTTGGAAAATATTGTGCTGAAATATTCTTATTTTTTTTTTTTGCTAACTATTTATCTTTTTCGTACGATGGTAAATTAGGTGTTGCAAGTTAAAATGAGTTTGCTTCAAGGTCATATTCATCTTGACCTATATAGGTCAAGCAAAACTTGGGATTTTTATTGACCGAGTGACTTTTGAGATTTTTATTTTCTATGAGAATGACAAATATTCTTATGTTTTTGAAGTGTAACGGTCAATAGAACAAAAATTATGCTTATATCAATTATGAAAATATGAGTATTTTGGTCAAGTTGTTCTTGATCTTGGGTCAAGTAACAGTTGATCTGGGGTAAAATAATACTTGATATAGGGTCAAGTTATTTTTGACCAGAGATAATTAACAAATTATTTACTAAATAAACTTATCTTCGCTGAAAAGTATGCTAAATAGATAATTATAAATAAGATGATAGTTATGCCAATACAACAAAAGAAAAGTAAAACAAAATATTAATAATGAAAAAAAAATGTATAAAATATATACACAAAATAAATCATTATCTTTCTCCCATAAATTAGGTCACTCCTTTTGGTCAGTTTCAGCCCTTCTTTCTGCAATATATGATAATACGACTCGTATGCAAACTTTTTACGAAAGTATTCTATCTTCTCTCCAGTGACCTTGGTAATATGCTTGTTAGACATCATGAATTCAACATACTTGATCATAAGAAATCTCACAATTCTTGCTGGAAAATAGCAAAACATTAAGTTAAATCAAACAAGTAAAGATCAAATAAGATATGACCCAAGGTCAAGTGAGATTTGACCCTAGGACAAGTATGATTTAACCCAAGGAAAGTCAAGAAAAACTTGACCTAAAGTCAAGAAAAACTTGACTCGGGATCAAGAAGAACTTGACCTTACATCAAGAAATCCTATAAAGGGTTTTACCCAAAATTTTTTCTACAACAAATGAAAAAATTACACGAATATAGACAAATTTGGCAAAATTTTCACTAAAAAATCTCATTCCATGACACAAAGAGAAATGGGCGTTGAGAACCTCAAAAAAACAAGGATTTTTGTATAAATACTAAAAAAAACCGAACCTTTCTATCATCTTTTATTGGCCTCTTTCCTTTCTAATCGCCCAATTCACAGGGATTTTTTCCCCTTCCACTGCCTTCTTCTTCTTCTTCGTTGGAGTTCTCGATCTCCATGCAAAATTTTGGCATAATGGATTTTGGCCATTTTTGGATTTTTTTTTAGTTTGTAGAGATAAGAACGATGGGTTGAATATCTTAAATACTAACTTTGGTAAACTATTTTTCAGTTTTACGACAATTTTCAATGGTTTTTAATTCCTTTTTTGTGGGTTTTTTTGCTTTAATTTTGAGAGAAAATAGAAAATGGAGAGATAGAGAACTCTAGAGAGAAATGAGAGAAGAGGGAGACGAAATAACGTTTTACGGGGATGTATAAAATCAATCAATGATAAGATCACGTCAGTAGATTTGGTTGAGGGTTTTACGAGAGCATTTGGGTCATTTACTTCGTATGCACCCTAGTTTTTAGTCCTAAAAATTTTTATTAATGAATCTAATCACAAAAAAGTCAAAATGGCCTTATCTTCCTATCCATGTCCTTTTAAAAAACTGACATTTATTAAAACGGAGTATAAAAAAAGAAAGACACCATAAATTCTCATTAATTAAAGCCTTATGAAACTATTCCTTCCAAAACATATGCGAATAGGCTGGTTATGGTTTCACAATAAATATGAGATTAGAGATTATTAAAATTGGGCAAAATTTGGCCATGCTATGTAGACAAAGGTGTCTTTTTTTTTTTCAATGGAATGAAATCTCATTCCTCATCCTATCCTGGAGTTTGAGTAAGGTTTTGAGAATTGATATAGAAATTATTGAAATTTTGTTAGGGAATTCTGGCTCCGGCACCAAAATAGGAAATCAAACAAGAAGTTGAGATGTGGAGGTGGGGGAATAATGTTGATTCTGGCACAGAGTTCAAAGGGAATGGTGTGGATGTCGTCATTGATTTCATTTCATCTATTAGTAATAGCAAAAATTGAAAAAACATTCAAAGCAAAAGTAGAAATAAAGGATAAGACTGACTGGACTAGAGCAAGCAGTGAAAATGAGATGCCCATAAGGAATAGATAAAAGCTTAGAAATAAAGGATAAGACTGACTGGACTAGAGCAAGCAGTGAAAATGAGATGCCCATAAGGAATAGATAAAAGCTGGTCTTTGCTGGCAATATATATGGTGGCTGCTTTGCCTTTGGTCCCCTTCTTAGTTCAGTGTGACCATCCACACTTTCTAGTAGTATTAGGCTGTTTTTTAAAAAGAGAGAGAGAGAGAGAGAGAGAGAGAGAGTTGATTTTAGATGAATTATGAAGCAACATGTGACCAGTATGAGCCATCTTTGTCTAACAAATAGGTTGAGATTAAGCCAAGATACACGTGGCAAATTTTCTCGCAAGAGAATTAATGCTAGGTCGAATGTGATGCTACTCCATTGTCCATAATGGTAGTTTCATGGTGGAACTCACATGATGCTTTACTTACAATCGCATATTATGAAACTGTCTGTTAAATGTCAGAGATCGAGTCCTTATGGTGATTTTTCAACGTTGGCTATAGAGCATAATCCGACCTATAATTTTCATAAACCAAAAAATAAAAATAAAAATGCAGCTGTAAGAGTTAGAAAAGTGAATGCCAAAAGATCAATTAAAACAAATTTGTGACTTATACTATAATTTTTTTTAAATTGGAAGACTTCTACTATTATTGAAAGTGGGGAAATGGACCTGACTAATTGATTTAGACTAAAATGACATTGCTAGGAGTATTTTGAAAGTTATAGGATTATTTTGAAAAATGACTCTTTTATTAGTGTTACGGTATTGTATAACCATAATTTATATTTTTTGTAGGACTAATCAATGGAATCCCATCGTATAACACCATGACATTATTAGAAAAATCATTTTTCAAAACACTACTAAATAAGCCATTTTAATCCAAATTTATACATGTCAAATTCCTTAGAAAAATGCGGTGTTTATTTATATTAATTTAAACAATATATTTTTATTTAGTTAAATAAAAAATTACAAATATAATTCATATCCTTTGATGATTTGAGAATATTATTGTTGATTCAAACGTAGGCTTAATTGGCTAATTTTGATAGAATCCTAATGAAATACTAATAAACGTCACTAGCAAAATCTACTTGCTAATAATTATACAACTCTAACTATGTGGTTTTTTTGACCGAAGAGAACTAATTATTGTTGAAACCAAAAACTGGTATAATGAGAATATTGATAGAGATTAAAATGGTAATAGAAATTAGGAAATGACACTAAATTTAAAGTTATTTAGCCACACAATCTCATTAGTCTACATTCATTATAGTCAGTTTTATTGAGAGAGGAGATTTTTACAAAGTGTAAATCTAAATGTATGAAACCTAGCATTAACTTATTCAGATAAAAGAGAGATAATTTGACTATATAGTATTCAGTATATGAAACTGAATCCAATCCCATATTCATTACTTTGGGATGTATTTATAGGAGGTAATGAGTCATCTTTAAGGAAGGTTGTAATGGTGGCGAGTTATCCTCCTGACATATTATAATCGAGTAAGTGATAATAATTGAGAATGAGTTGAATAAGTCAAGAGTTATTGAAATTTTTGGACACTTGTGATGTTCCAGGATGTCGCGCTAGCCTTAATAATTGGTACAAGCTGAATTGAGGTTCTTCATATGAGCTGTTTGGCCAAAAACATGACGGCCACCTAAATTGGTCCTACGAGCTACTTTCTTCATCTGGGAATAACTTGTTATTGGTATTTTAACTAATGACCTATTTGTATACAGGAGGTAAAGGATTTACGTGTAACATTTGCCCTTAAGTTTTAGTTGCCTAGTTGAAACTAGTGACCTGTTTTACAATTGCGACCAGAAACTGAAACTTCGATGTTTTTCAAATTCTTCATGACGTCACCTCTAATTGACTAGAGACACATGTAGACCATGCGTATTTTAATTTTACATTTTCTGAGAATAGTTAATGCGCTGTCTTCGGAAGTCGTGCAGCTACTCTCAAATCACATTTACCCATGTTCTTTATTTTAGTACACTGTTAAATCAATTTTTTCTGAATGGTTGAGATCAAGAGAACTTTCATTTCATTTTATATATTTAAAAATCATCTCTTTTGTTATGCCCTAGTTTAATTATAGGATTACGTAGGTCAAATTATGAATCATTACTCTTTTATAAATCATAACTTTAATTTTGTTCAAAAATTTAGGCCATTTTAAACTTTTTAAAATCTAAAACAAAAGAATCTGTGTAGCATTATTTTCTAAAAGTATCTTTATAAACTGTACAACTAAAAAGTCATTATCCATTTATCTTACCATCCGTAGTGATATTTCTATCACACCAAAATATCAAAATACAAAGAAAACATCGCCTACAAGTCAAGTTGTCTACATCTGCATGATCATGGTGACAAGAAAGCGTGCTAGCCAACCAGCAACTCTATACATTATATATCTCACCATCTACATCACAGGAACTAAATGAGCTAATGCTCAGTAAGTAAAGATCATGCAGGCTCATGAACATGTTTCATGCATAAACTTCATTGAAATTTCCATTGTACTCTTTCTTCCATAACTTTTCATTTTGATGCACTTTTCTTAGAAAACATTTCTTTATAGGGCCCTTGAGTATACTACCAAGTTGCGGCAGTCGGTAGGTCGTGCCTACCTATAAGGGAAGGAAACACATGACCAATGTGAACCATACCTACCCAACGTAGATCGACTAGGTAATGTACCTAATAAATTTTATAGTACAATACTCAGTCCTGACAGTTAGTAAGCCATGCCCACTTATGCGAGAAGGATGCCTGTGCAAACTATACTTACCCAACGCAGACAGACTAGATAATGTACTAAAAATATATCTTGTAAAATCAGTACAATGGTACTACTTTAAATCTAATGCGTGGAAACCTTCATTTCTTTGAAAATTATGCTTATGTTTCTGTAAATTTTACAACAGTAATATAAATAACATATTATTAAAATAATACACATAAGCATGTAGAAAAACATCTTGTATCTACTATTGTTCTTATGATACAGTTATAATAAATCTTCACTTACCTTGTGTCCGGTAGAAAAGATAGTGGAAATGGTCAATATCCTCTGTGGCAAGGTGTGTAGAAGACCTGATGTCAATTTTATTACTAACATTATCACTACAATGTAAAATGCTTAAAAAAAATAAGTACAAGACCGAATCACTGCTTTTACAAAAGAAGGAACCCTAATCATAAAATGAACCAAAATATCATATACTTTCATAAAAACTAGTTCATTTGCTTCTAAATGATACCATTTGATTCTAAAAATATTTGGACAATATCTCCCCTATTTTTAGGACACCCTCACATGATTGAACTCATGGTTTACCTGTAATAACAATCAACAAGCCAATTCCCACATACAATTCAAAGAAGATTATTTAGAGCAACCTAGGTACATTTGAATTCCTTTCGTTTAGACAAAATTTAAAACCACTTTATACTTATGTGTCATCATAACCAGCTACCAAATGAGTGTAATAAATATTAGGATCTATAAAATATATAATCTAATTTAGAAAATCAGATTAAAAATATAAAAACTTAATCTACCACACATGACAATACTTAAATCCTTAACTAGCATACTTTAGGGCATTAAGTATAACTTTAATCCTCTACTTAAATTATATATTTCCAGCCATATATAAGGTTTCCTTAGACCTTAATTCATCAAATAAAATCTTTAATTCAAGAGTTAAAGCAATAGAAATAAATTACCAATTCTAAATTCTACAAAAAGCTCACCTTGACTAGTTTGAAATTTTGTTGATGCTCTTGCTTTCTACTTTCACAAAATTGATTTCTAAGGCTTTGAAATTGATCTTAGGACTCAAGAGGACCTAGAGGAAACATTACCTAAGTAGTATCAAGTGGAGAATTGAAATAACAAAATGAAACTTAGGAAGAAGAACTAGTAGAATTACCTTGACTAGTTTGGATCTATCTTACTTTCTTGAGCCCCAAATTGAGTTCTACCATTTGGAAACTCTTAGATATGGATAAGGGGAGTTGAGAAAAATATAAAAAGTGGCTGGATTAGTTCAAGTCATGGATGGGGAGGAAGAGGAAAGAAATGACCAGATTTGGTCAAAAATCAATACTTAATGGCTAAGAAATGATATTACTTAAATTCTAAGGGGTATTTTAGGTATTTTGCTTATTATTTTCCATGTGTCCAGCTTTAAAATATTTTTAGCATACTCACCACATTGCTGGTCAATCCTATAGACCCAAGTGTAGACCAAAATGGTGAAATATAGCTTAGAAAGTGAAATCTAATCATACTTTGACTTATGATCCTATATGGCCAATCTTATTATAATTTGGTGGAACCTAGCCCCATAACCAATCATTAAAGATAAAAAGAAAGTCAATTAGACTCTAATTGATAATATAAATATAGTATAATTGTCTAATTAATAGAATGCACAAAGATGACATTACATAATTAAGCTAAATCTAAGTTAGCTTAGTGTAATTAAACACAGTTCAGTACAATGACTGCCACCTCGTGCTTACCTAGAATGGATATTTATGAAAATGCTAGAAATGAGTCCTAAAATTAAAGATATTTGACGTGCTAAATGCACAGTGAATTTGGCTTCAAAAAGCATGAAAAATGCATTTTACCGAAAAACTACTATTTGACCAAGTTATCATATAGTATTATTATTCATAAATATATTCTTTGTTCTTTTCACATACTAAGCTCTCTCTCTGAGGGTATCGAGCTTTTACACTGTATGGAAACACTTCGACAACCATTAGTATAATAATATATATTGAAAGCATTTAACGATCAAAATGAGCAATTTATCATAAAATTGACACTAGTTTCATGATATGTTTATTATGTAATATGAACATGTTTATTATTGGCTTATTATGTATGTGAGAAACTTGGGCATCACAATCCTTCCCTCCCTATTAAATTTTGTCCTCGAAATTTGCTTACCCAAATAAGTGAGGATACTTAGTTTTCATCTCTTCTTCTCTTTCCCATGTGGCCTCTTCTACTTCGTGGTTCCTCCATAATACTTTGACCAAAGGAATCTTCTTGTTTCTATGCTCCTTTTCTTTTCTATCCAAAATCTCCACTGGTTCTTCTTCATAACTCACATCTTGGCTCAACTCCAATGGCTCGTAACTCAAAACATGTGAAGGGTTTGGAACATATCTTCATAACATAGAGACGTGAAAAACATTGTACATATTTGACAGTAAGGGTGGTAATGCAAGTCTATAGGCAACATCTCCAACTTTGTCAAATATCTTAAATGGACCTATATATCTGGGACTAAGCTTCCCTTTCTTCCCAAATCTCGTGATTCCTTTCATGAGAGCAACCTTCAAAAATACTTTGTCCCCAACATCAAATATGACCTCTCTCCTTCTAGGATCAGCATAATGCTTCTGTCTATTCTGAATAGCTAATAACCGTTTACGAATCTTTTCTACTGCTTCAGCTGTCTCTTACCAATTCTGGACCAAGAAATTTTCTTTCTCCTATCTCATCCTAGTGAATTGGAGATCTACATTTTATTCCATACAATGCTTCATATGGAGGCATTTCAATTGAAGCTTGATAAATATTATTGTAGGCAAATTCTATCAATGGCAAGTACTTGCTCCAAGATCCATGAAAATCTAACACACAAGCTCTAAGCATATCCTCAAGAGTCTATATATTTCTCTCTGATTATCCATCTGTTTAAAGATGAAAAGCTGTACTGAATGGGAGTTTTGTACCCATAGCCTCCTAAACCCTCTTCCAGAATTTTGAAGTGAATCTAGCATATTGGTCAGAAATAATAACCTTTGGAACATCATGTAGTCTAATGATTTATTGAACGTACAACCAAGCCAACTGATCCAAACTATAAGTCACTTTAATCGGCAGAAAATGGGCTGACTTAGTATATCTATCCATAATAACCCAAATAGCATCATAGCCTTTATTTGTCTTAGGAAATCCAACCACCAAATCCATGGCAATCTCTTCCTATTTCTATTATGGCACATGTATAGGCTTCAATGTAGCAGCAGGTCTTTGATGTTCAACTTTAACTTGCTGGCATGTGAGACATTGTTCTACAAACTCAATCATATCCTTCTCATACTTGGCCATCAGTAATGTATTTTCAAATCCCTATACATCCTTGTAATACCGGGATGCACAGAGTAGGGAGTCCTACGAGCTTCTATCAATATCTCTTTCCTACTTGTTCCATCTGGTACACACAATCTATTTCTATATCTAATTACACCATCACTAGAAATTTGGAAGGCCACCTCCTTTCCAAACTCTGTCTTAGTCTTTAAGCTTGTCAAATAAGGATCAGTATTCTAGTCTTGTTTGATTCTCTCTAAAATTGTAGGTTACAAGG
The DNA here is from genome assembly GCA_002914805.1 of Parasponia andersonii. NCBI lineage: Eukaryota > Viridiplantae > Streptophyta > Magnoliopsida > Rosales > Cannabaceae > Trema > Trema andersonii. The sequence continues at coordinate 1,199,796 of JXTB01000004.1, forward strand.
TAAGAGCTGCTAATTTCTCCATTAAACCTGTAGGCACAATCTCTAATTCCAATCGATGGAAATCCATCAAAAGATGTTTCCGATCAACATACTTAAGTGACATAGCAGCTAATGACTTTCTACTTAGAGTATCTGCAACCACATTAGCTTTTCCTGGATGATAGTTAATTTCACAATCATAGTCTTTGACTAGTTCAAGCCATCTTCTCTGTCTCATATTAAGTTCCTTTTAGGTAAAGAAATACTTGAGACTTTTATAGTTTGTGTAAATTTGACATCTTTCTCCATAAAGATAAGTCTCCAAATCTTTAGTGCAAAAATTATTGTTGCTAGCTCCAAATCATGAGTAGGATATTTCTTTTCATATTCTTTTAGTTGCCTAGAAGCATAGGCGATAACCTTACCATTTCGTACCAGAACACAACCTAGACCATTCTTTGAAGCATCATTGTAAATAAAAAATCCTTCTGATCCAGTAGGTATAGAAAGTATAGGAGCTATGACCAAACAATTCTTTAACTCTTGAAAACTATTTTCATAATTATCATCCTAATGAAATTTCATATTCTTTCTAGTCAATTGAGTTAATAGAGAAGCCAACTTAGAAAATCCTTCCACGAGCCTTCTATAATAACCAGCTAATCTCAAGAAACTATGAATTTCTGAAATATTTGTACGTCTTGACCAATTACTTACAACTTTAACCTTCGTTGGATTTACAGAAATACTATATCCAGACACTACATGACCAAAGAAGATAACTTTCTCCAACCAGAACTCATATTTCTTAAACTTTGCATACAACTGTTTTTCTTTTAGGATCCTCAAAATTGTTCTCAAATGCTCCATGTGCTCCTCCCTTGAGCGTGAGTAGATCAAAATATCACCAATGAACATTATAACGAAACTATCTAAGAAATCCTTAAATACTCTACTCATCATATCCATAAAAGTAGCTGGAGTATTAGTTAAACCGAAGGGCATCACTAAAAACTCATAGTGTCTGTATCTCATTCTAAAAGCTGTCTTAGGAATATCTTCTTCCTTAATCTTCAGTTGATGGTATCCCGATCTTAAATCAATCTTGGAAAATACTGAGGCACCTTGTAACTGATCAAATAAATCATCAATTCTAGGGAAAGGATATTTAATCTTGATTGTAACCTTATTTAACTCTCTATAATCAATACAAAGGCTCATAGTTCCATCTTTCTTCTTTACAAATAACACTGGAGCACCCCATGGTGAAAAGCTTGGACGTATGAAGCCCTTGTCCAAACACTCCTGTAATTGTACTTTTAATTCCTTCAACTTTGCTGGAGCCATTCTATATGGTACTTTAGAAATAGGAGTAGTGCCAGGTAGCAAGTCAATAGCAAACTCAATCTCTCTATCAGGTGGTAATCCCGATAAATCTTCTGGGAATACCTCTAGAGATTCATTAATTACTGGTACTTCCTATGGCTTTATCCTAAGTTCTTCTCTAGTATTCATTACATTAACCAGATAACTAGTACATCCTTTCTCAAGTAACTTCCTCGCTTTTATCATTGAAATAATTAGTACCATTTTCTTCCTAAAAGACCCAAGGAAAGTAAACTCCTCTTCACCAGGTGGCTAAAATACTACTCTCTTACCATTACAATCAATGCTAGCATGATACTTAGATAGCTAATGCATATCCAAAATCTCCTCAAAATCCTGCATATCCAATATTATTAAGTCTATCCACAACTCTTTACCATCTATCTATATTGGACACGCTCTTAAAACTTGACCAGAATATAGCACTTTCCCAGACGGAATAGTAAGACAATATCTTAAATTCAAAGTTTCAGGTGATCTGTCCAATTTTCTCACATATGCTGGTGATGCAAATGAATGTGTAGCTCCTGAATCTATTAATGTATTAGCGAAGAAATCAAAGATAGAGATCTCACCTGCTATAACTGATGGATCAGTCTTAGCATCTGTTGTGCGGTCTAAAATCCTATGTCAGGTCGCATGAGTAAGATTAAGTGCGACCTCTTCCGAAAGAGTTGCATGCGACCTCAACTGCATAAGTTACATGCGAACTCCTCCGAATAAGTTAAGTGCGACCAGAATGAAAAGGAGACTAGTCTACGTTTTGTCAAACGGGTAATCTACAAAGAAAGGGAAACAAAAATTTCTCTTTCAAGATCGACCAGTTACCTTATTTAAATGATTACCCAGTTATATTGTTACTCAAATTGTATTGCCCGATTGTACAGTTACCTATTCTCACAATTAGGAACATTCAGTTACCTTCATCTATATAAAGGGAGTTCAATATTTCGATGAGGGGATCTGAGACTTTTTCTAATCTTGGGAGGCTGAGGAATTTTTGAGAGAACCTTTTTTTTTTAATTTTTTCTTCTTCTTTCCAGAAAACACATTGTAATTTTGAGTTCTTGTAATTCTCCAGAAAATAGTGAAAAACAGTGGACGTAAGCTCATCTTTTTCGGGGCTGAACCACTATAAAATCTTTGCCTCTTTATTTGCTTTGATTAATAACCCTTTTCACACAAGCCACATCTGGCAATTTTTTCTAAATTTATTGTTGACAAAACCTCCATCAACAATTGGCGCTAGAAGGAGGGATATTCTGGCAAAATAGTTTGTCAAATTTCGCTTTTTTAATAATGGCAAACACCAGAAACACTATCAAAGTCACCGAAACTAGCCAAAACCAACCCCAAAGCACTGCTGCTGCATAGGCAGACCCTACTCAGGATCAGCATACTATGACCGCATCAGAAAACCTTGCTCAGAGACATGATCGCATAGAGGATACATTGGTGAACCTTCAGCAAATCACTAACCAGATCAATGACTCCCTACGACGATTTGCTGAAGGACAGATGGTGACACTACCACAGCACGAATGTCCCAGAGAACGTCCTGCTCAACTACCTGAGAAAGGAATACAGATCCTAGAGACAAGGAAACGCGACCAGCCAAGAACCCAGCAAGAGCATCATAAAGATCGCATCTCCAAAGGAAAAGGCAAAGTCGCAAACTTGCCTCTAGATTCTGGTATAGAGAGTTCAAGTACTAACCGTGATTGTGGACAACCTTCTTGCAAATCCACTAGTAATCAAGATCACTTAAACAGCGAACAAAAACGACAATCAAGAAGCGTCTTCGAAAGAATCAACAAAGAGTCGAGATAAAATCCTACAGACCTAAGACAACACTTGGAGCGGCGACGTAGTCATGAAAGATCCGTATAGCATCATAACGACCAAAGCTGATCTCGTCGTACTATTTCACTGGATTCTTCTCACAGATCGCAGAAGACTCTACCTGACCAACCCGCCATACATCGAGATAACGATCAAAGGCCGCCCTTGCCACCAGCAAGAAATAATGCTCTCCCTCCGAACGTCGATGTTCACAATTTAAGGATCGCATTAGACGCACTTGCTGGTTGGGATGATGAGCTCGCTGATGGATATCATCAATCGCTATGCAGCGAGGAAGTTTGAGCTACTGCCCTACCTATTGGATTTAGACTTCCCACCATAAACAATTTTGATGGGAAAACTGATCCACAGGACCATATGGATCACTTCAGCGACCTGATGGAACTCCATCGTATCAATGATCATGCACGTTGTAGATGTTTTGCTGTAACTCTCTCAAGAGCGGCAAAGAAGTGGTTTCGAGGACTCAAGTCCAGCTCAATCTCATCCTGGCAACAATTTCAGATGGCGTTCTTGAGATAGTTCCAAGCTGCAAAGAATTTCACTATTCCACTTGTTAGCTTGTCTATAATTCGACAAGGTCCAAAGGAAACTCTACGATCTTATCTCAACCGATTCACCTCAGATTTAGCAAAGGTCAACAACCCACCTGAAGGGGGAGTTTTAACTCTCATGATGGCCGGGGTGCGACTAGAAACTAAACTCTGGGAGGAATTACTTGAGTCAGAATGAAGAACTCTAGAAGACTTCTACCGAAGAGTTGGTCAGCATCTGACGGGAGAATTTTCGCGCGAGAATCTTCAAAAGACAAAGAAAGAAGGAAGGAAAGATACTACTAAAGATGCGATCACAACCAACAATAACGGTAATAAGAAAAACAAAAGGAGTAATGAACAGTTGATGGAGAATCAGCCTAGAACTAAAAAGCAGGAGATTTCAAGAGCTCCCATGTGGTTCAACAATCGTACCTAGTTAAACGCGCCCATAGATCATATCTATATGGTCACAAACCAGCAGGAGTGATACCATCAACCGGAACCAATGAAACGGAATAGAGCAAAGCGTGACCCTAATAAGTTTTGCTGGTATCACAATGACATTGGACATGACACCAATAATTGCTACGCCTTGAAGAATGAAATTGAAAGATTGATTAAAGAAGGGAGACTGCGGCAATACATCAGGCAGAAAAACGAAAGGCGAGAAGAAAACCAACAGTGACCTCCAGAAATTCAACGCAAAGTACGAACTATCTTTGGAGGACCGCATGTTGGCGGAAATTCAAAAAGGGCTCAAGATAGGTATGCACGAGAAGCTCGACAACAGCCATTGACTAACATCATGCATCTTGAGCAGCGACCACGCAAACTTCAACGAGTACCGGATATGGACATTACCTTCACAGAACAGGACGCGAAGGAGGTCCATTATCCCCATAATGACGCATTGGTCATAAAAATTAATTGTGGAAGCACGCAGTTGTGGCGAGTATTGGTTAATAACGGGAGTCTATTGACATCCTGTACTATGATGCCTTTAAGAAGATGGGGTTGAATGAGAGTGACTTGAAGCCTACCATTACTCTGCTCTATGGTTTCACTGGTGACAGCCTAATGCCTATAGGCATGATTGAATTAATGGTCAACGTTGGAACCTATCCTAGGATTTCAACAATAATGACCCAATTTTTGGTGATAAATTGCCCCTCCGCATTCAATGCTGTGCTGGAAAGACCGATACTGAGGGAACTTCGAGCTATCACTTCAATCTACCATCTCACTATGAAATTCCCGACCCAACACGGGATATGCGAGGTACAAGGAAACCAATATGATGCGCGGACTTGTTATAACAACTCGTTGAAACTCGCAGCAAAGGATGCGATGCCTCGCACAATGATGGTCCAGCTACCAGAAGAAGCGTTAGTTGAAACATTGAGCAAAACATCAGTTGAAGCGTCAGACAAAGCGTCAGTCGAAGCATCAGTTGAAGCGTCAGACAAAGCGTCAGTCCAACCGTCAGTTAAAGCATTAATCGACACGACCAGCGAAGACTTCGATCCTCGAGAAATAGACGAAGAGGTCAGAACTAGACCCATTGAAGATCTGGAGGATTTATCATTCGATATGTCCTCCAAGACTTTA
>JXTB01000004.1:1214000-1240288 GCA_002914805.1 Parasponia andersonii
AATAGTGAAAAATAGTGGACGTAAGCTCATCTTTTTCGGGGCTGAACCACTATAAAATCTTTGCCTCTTTATTTGCTTTGATTAATAACCCTTTTCATACAAGCCACATCTGGCAATTTTTTCTAAATTTCTTGTTGACAAAACCTCTATCAACAGCATCTATTGTTGTCATGGTAAACACACGAGTTAGAGCTTTCTTTTGTTCACCAGAGATGGAGGGACAATCTGCAGAAAAATGTCCTGTCTTGCCATAGGCATAACACGCTCTACTACCAAAAAGGCATTCACCTTTATGAAGCTTTCCACATATAGGACACGTAACTTTCTGAGTTAGAGTAGATTGCATTTTTTGACTTATTGCTGGGCACTTTGAAGGATCTTGTCTTTATCCTTGACCCTGTAGAAATTTCCTTTTGCCGCCATCAAACCCAGATTGAGTACCTTTTCCAAAATTTTCTTTTCTCCTTGCCATATTTATGTTTTTTTCTAATTTCTAGTGCCTTTACCACCTTCAGTTCAGCTTCTTCAGTTTCAAGGACTTTCTCTACAACTTTTGTGTATGGCACACCTTATCCTGTAGACACCTTAATATCCCTATATATTTCTGCTTTGAGACCCTGTAGAGACTGATTTACTTTCAACTCATTGGTACTCACCATATGAGGAGCAAAGCGGGATAGTTCATCAAATTTTTTTATATAATCACACACAGACATGCCACCTTGCCTCAAATTAATAAACTCAGCCGCCTTTGCAAGTCGATGAGCTTCACTAAAGTACTTCCTGTAAAAGATTTCCTTAAATCTCTTCCAAGTCAATCTGTTAACATCAGTGATTAACTTTATAGAATCCCACCAATGCCAGACATCCATTTGGAATATATAAGTAGAACAAGAAACTTTCTCCTCTTCAGGGATTCTTATATAATCAAAGGTACCCTCCAAACTCCGAATCCACTCCTCAACTAATAATAGATCAGTTTCACCTTTAAAAACTAGAGGTTTATTCTTCCTAAACCTTTTAGAAAGTGGTTCATGATTTTCTTGTATAGCTATAACTTGTATTGGTAATTTTTCGTCTCTCCTTTGATCTCATTATATAACCCTTCCTATTTGTTGAGCTTGTCTCTCTACTAATTCAGCCAATTGATATAGAGTAGAATCTTTGTCATTGTCTTGATTACCCCTCTGTTGGCTAGTCTAACCTCTACAGTGTGGCATAATTTCCTGTACAGTGGCCCTTTACTTATAAAGAAACATAATAGCCAATAATAATGTGTATATCAAATTTATATAATAAAATAAAGTGCACATATACAATTAATTAGACTTACTGATTGACTGAGCTTTTTGTTACATGATCATACATATATAGGTAGTCTTTAAAAATTACTAAACCTCTGCTCTGATACCACAACTGTTATGCCCCCTAGCTTAACTATATAACTATGTAAGTTAAACTATGAAGCATTACTATTTTATAAACCATAGCTTTAGTATTGTTCAAAAATTTGGGCCAATTTAAACTTTTTAAACTCTAAAACAAAAGAACCTATGTGGCATTAATTTCTAAAGTGTCTTTACAAACTGTACAACCAAAAAGTCTTTATCCATTTATCTTGCCATCCATAATGATATTAACATCACACCAAAATATCAAAATACGAAGAAAACATCTCCCATAAGTCAAGCTCGTCTATATCTGTATGATCATGGCGATAAGAAAGCGTGCTAGCCAACCGACAACTCTATACATCATATATCTCATCACCTACATCACAAGAGCTAACTGAGCTAATGTTCAGTAAGTAAAGATCATGCATGCTCGTGAACATGTTTAATGCATAAACTTCATTGAAATTCCCATTGTACTCTTTCTTCCATAACTTTTCATTTTGATGCATTTTTCTTAGAAAACATTTCTTTATAAGGCCCTTGAGCACACTACAAAGTCACGGTAGTCGATAGGCTGTGCCCACCTATACAGGAAGGAAACACAAGGCCAATGCGAACCATATCTACCCAACGCAGACCGACTAAGTAATGTACCTAATAAATCTCATAGTACAATGCTCAGTCCCGTTAGTCGGTAAGCCATGTCCACCTATGCGGGAAGGATTCCTGTGCAAACTATACTGACCCAGCGCAGACTGACTAGACAATGTACTTAAAACATATCTTATAAAATCAGTATGATGGTACTACTTTAAATCCAATACGTGGAAAACTGCATTTCTTTGAAAATCATGCTTAAATGATCATGCCATGCTTATGTTTCCGTAAACTTTAAAATAACAATATAAATAGCATATAATTGAAATAATACACATAAGCATGTAGGAAAACATCTTGTATCTACTATTGTTCTTATGATACAGTTACAATAAATCTTCATTTACCTTGTGTCCGATAGAAAAGATAGTGGAAATAGTCAGTGCCTCTGTGGCAAGGTGTGTGGAAGATCTGATATCAATTTTATTACTAACATTATCACTACAATGTAAAATGCTTAAAGAAAATAAGTATAAGACTGAATCATAGCTTTTACAAAAGAATGAACCCTAATCACAAAATGAACCAAAAATGTCATCTACTTTCATAAAAACTAGTCCATTTGCTTTTAAATGGTGTCATTTGGTTCTAAAAATATTTGGACAGTACCTTCCCTATTTTTAGGACACATCTCCACATGATTGAACTCATGGTTTAAGACTTGTAATAACAATCAACAAGCCAATTCCCACATACAATTCAAAGAAGATCATTTAGAGTAACCTAGATACATTTGAATTCCTTTCGTTTAGACAAAATTTAAAACCACTTTTATACTTATGTGTCATCATAACCAGCCACCAAATGAGTGTAATAAATATTAGGATCTATAAAATATACACTCTAAGTTTAGAAAATCAGATTAAAAATATAAAAACTTAATCTACCCACATGACAATACTTAAATCCTTAACTAGCATACTTTAGGGCATTAAGTATAACTTTAATCCTCTACTTAAATTCTTTTTTTTAAACCATATATAAGGTTTCCTTAGACCTTAATTCATCAAATAAAAGATTTAATTCAAGAGCTAAATCAATAGAAATAAATTACCAATTCAAAATTTCACAAAAAGCTCACCTTGACTAGTTTGAACTTTTGTTGAAACTCTTGCCTTTTACTTCTACAAAACTGATTTTTAAGGCTTTGAAATTGATCTTAGGACTCAAGAGGACCTAGAGAAAACATTACTTAAGTAGTATCATTAAAACCTAGGAAGAAGAACTAGTTGAATTACCTTGACTAGTTTGGATCTATCTTGCTTTCTTGAGTTCCAAATTGAGTTCTACTACTTAGAAACTCTTAGATATGGATAAGGGAAGTTGAGAGAAGTATAGAAAGTAGCTGGAGTGGTTCAAGTCGTGGATAGGGAGGAAGAGAAAAGAAAGGACCAGATTTGGTCAAAAATCAATACTTAATGGCTAACAAATGGCATTACTTAAATTCTAAGGAGTATTTTAGGTATTTTCCTCATTACTTTCCATATGTCCAGCTCTAAAACATCCTCAACATACTCATCACATTACTGGTCAATCCTATACACCCAAGTGTAGACCAAAATGGTGAAACCTAGCTTAAAAAGTGAAATCTAGTCATACTTTTACTTGTGATCCTAAATGGCCAATCTTATTATAATTTGTAGAACCTAGCCCCATAACCAATCATTAAACATAAAAATAAATTTAATTAGACTCTAATTAATAATACAAACATAGTATAATTGCCTAATTAATAGAATGTATAAAGATGACATTATGCGATTAAACTGAATCTAAGCTAGTTTAGTACAATGACTACTACCTCGTGCTTACCTGGAACGAACACTTTTGAAAATGCTAAAAAGGAGTCCTAAATATTAAATTAAAGATATTTGATGTGCTAAATGCACAGTGAATTTGGCTCCAAAAAACGTGAAAAATGCATTTTACCGAAAAACTACTATTTGACCAAGTTATCAATAGAACTGGTTTTTAATACATGTGCATATAGTATTATTATTCATGAATGTATTCTTTGTTTTTTTCACACACCAAGCTCTCTCTCTGACGATACTGAGCTTTTACACTGCATGGGAATACTTCGACAACCATTAGTATAATAATACATATTGAAAGCATTTAACGATCAAAATGAACAATTTATCATAAAATTGACACTAGTTTCATGATATATCTATTATGTAATATGAACATACTGGAAATTCTGGAAAATAAATTTCAAAAAATAATTTTACCGAAAATGATTTCTACAACTTTATAAACAAATCAAGAACACAGCGGAATATGTATTTTTAAATTTTCTTGAAATTTTACAAAACAAAAACGTAGGATCATTGATCTAACATAAATGAATTCATAGATCTTAGTTTAGATAAAACTGGAATCGCTTCACAACCATTGAGCCTTCTTGTCTATTTTTTGGAGCCTGTTGAATGATCCGGTCTGTGGGCACCTTTTTGATTCTCAACGAGAGATGAGCAGACGATCCGGAAGACACTCTTCCTTCTCCTTGATTTAACGTCTATGGCCATGGGTATCTCTCTCTCGGTAGCCATGAACGAACACATGATTTCTCCTGCGGTAGCTCAGTTTTCTCTCACTCTCTCTTTTCTCTCTGTCACACGAAAAAGCACAGTTTCTGTACATGAGTGGCGTGTAGAACACTCAGAGAGGCTTAGGAGAACTTTTTCCTTAATTATTTAAAGAGATGTAAACCCTAATGGACTTATTGGGCTCAACTGACCATTCAATTAGTTATTGGGCTATGTATGAGCTAGACAGGGGACCTTGTGGATCTAAATAGTCTAAGATCTAATGGGCCAACTACCCATAATCATAATTAACTCTTAATTATGATTGGACTTTATCTATTAATATTGGGGCACTCCATGATAGGCCCAATATTGCACTCTTAGACTGAATGTCATATATTTTCTGTGAAGCTAGTTAACACTTTAATTAACTTGATCCATTTAGCATATACTATACCTGCAAACATACCCCCGATACAATGCCATACTAGTGAAGTGAAATTACCGTATTACCCCTCTATTACATATTTACCTTTGAGTTGCCATTTTTCATCTAATGGATAATAATTGACTACAGTGTTTGTAACTGCCCATACAAACACAGTCAAATTCACAAAACGAATACCTGGCACCTAGTTTTATATTATCCAAGTCCTTGAAAAAACTCAAAGTGACATTATATCAATGATATCCAAATCATGAAAGGCGTTCTCGTCAATTCACAAATCTAATCTTCCAAGATACCGGAGTTCGGACCATATAATCAGAACTAGTCCTTTAGCAAGTCAAAAAGATAAAACTCATGAAAGCAAGTCTGACAATCACTAAGATTAAGGTAATCTTGCAATAGTGCTAGATTAGTGAAAGATAGATTATTGAGTTACGACACTTAACCTCATTTTCTATTTTTACTTTGTCAAGTTCAATACACTTATAACTTTCTTATAATGCACTAGTGTTTCTATCCGAAGTCAGATACTTCGATGATTGGAGACTTCATCAATCCCGTTGAAATAGACAACACTACATTCTATGGCAAAATAAAGAATTCCATCTTTATTTGCAGAATGTGAACTTTTAATTTAGTCATAATGAAATAAAGAATTTAATCTCTCATATGTGAACATTTCACATGAACAATTATTTATTACTTATTATTAGTCATGGAAACTTTTAGACATTTGCATAATAGAAAACATAAACATCACATGTATATAATTGGGACATAATATAGAATTTATTAATAACAAATAGTTAACACTTAAATCCAATAAACATTGTTTAAAATGCCAAACAAAGAAACTATTTTCTAGGGCATATTCCCAACAGAATATGTTTATTATTGGCTTATTATGTATGTGAGAAACTTGGGTATCACATCTTTATCCCATTTTCATATTCTCAAGAACTTTGAGGAAAGAGAGAGAGAGAGAGAGAGAAAGAGAAGCCTATTCTGAACCAGAAAGGGGAAGTGAGAGAGAAAAGAAGGGAACTTCGAACTCAAAGGAGAAAGGACTGGCCTTTATAAGCCATGAGGCCGTCAATTCCTCCAATCATTTTCTTCATTTCCAGTAAGCATTTCTCATTCCTTGTCCTTGTTTCTTTTGAGCTTTTTTGAGTATTTTTGAGTTAGGTTCTCCTCCTTTGAATTAGGACACTAATCCACATAAGCACAACTTCCTCTCTCCAGGTGTCATTAGGTTTTTAGATTGAGTCAATGAATAGAGGAAGCCTATACGTAGTTATTGAACTTTCTTTGTTGTCCTTGGACACTTTTGTTCAGGCACTCTTTGAATGGTATAGGGAGAAAGAATGAGAGCTTGAAAACATGATTAAGGACGTGAAAAATGATTGCAGGGAGGAGAGCACTGAATCGGACCCATTTTTGAGACATGTGGACCAATATCCTAAGGGAGATGAAGCGACCTTGTCTTATATCAAGTCCTTAGAAGAAGCTTTTTTGAGTTTTGAGGAGGTCATTCTTACAGAAAGTGAACCATGGCGGAAAAAGTTGAAAACCTTAAGAATTATAGCTTGCAAGATTGAGAGTAAGGATACCAATAATGAGCTAAAGAGAATCATCAGTTCGTACGGTCTGAAGGAAGCTCACTTATATAGGCCAAAGAGCTCATGTCGAGCAGATTTTCTACCATATACATGTTGTGAATATAACGAGTAAATTTTGACGGTGGGTGGGATGTTGTCTTTCCAATTGTACTTCATTCGAGCTCTTGACTTCTTTGAGCTCACACCTACATAATAAACCCAAAATGGTTGGAGGATCCTGACATCGCTGAGGATTATCTACCATAAGTTTAGTTTCAAAGGACCTTCCCCAAAAGATATTTTCTATATGTACAAGCTGAAGGGTTTTCTAGGGTCAGTAGGGTTCTATTACCTCATAGTTCATTCAAAGCCGAATTATACTGCAAGATTATAAGTTCAAAATAGGTGTTTGGAAGACCCTGTATTTCTATCTTGACTATCTCTCTGTTAAATACAAGGAGTATAATTCTCCTGGTAGGTTCTTCTTTCTTTTATTCTTCCTTTTTAACTTAGTAAAGTTGAGCTAACCTTGTCTTCTTTTTGGAAGGTCATAAGTTTCAACTTGTCATGTTTGATGAGGTGATTACCAAGGTTAATATGGTCAGCTCGCTTCTATCCTCAAGTAGATGCTATAAGACGATCCTCAACAAGGCAAATCTCGTCGCTGGGGGGTTATGGAAACAAGGTGAGAAGCTACCGAGGTGATCGACATAAGAAGTTAGAAAGGTTACTTTTAAAAACCTCACACATTCTAGCTTGAAGATGAGGTTTGCTCTTAGGAACAAGAAGAGCAAAGTAGGGGCAGTAAGCTTGAGTTAGCCCCAGCTCCAAAGCAAGAGCAAAACTATTGCTACAAACACCCTTTGAAAAGTAGGGAACAGCCTATTTCAGTTGCAGTTCTAGCTAAAGTTCATCGACCAGAATATCTCAAGCTCTCCCTTACCTTATCCTTTTGGTAAGTGTAAGGCAGTCGTGGAAAAAGTGCTTAAGAAAGCTTCAAAGAAGATGAAAGCTATTATAGGTGAGCATAGTGTGCTTAAAAATACTCAAAAGGCTTCCAAGCCAAGCGAGCGAGCTGCTAAAGAATTACCCTTGTTAAGATTATAATAGGGTATTTCAATAAGTCTTAAGAAGTCTCTGTCTACCAATGACTGGAAGGTCATTGAGAAGACTTCTGGTGCAGCCATTTCTCACATAATTGCCAAGTATTTGACTATGGTAAGCACTTTCTTTTCTTTTTCACTTGTTAATCTGGCCTCCATTTTTTTTTTCTTTCTATTTTGATATTTGTTTGTTTTTAGGCCAATGTCCTTATTCTCAAGAATATGATTGAGAATGCCTCTTTGCTTGAAGCTGCTACTTGGAGTAAGAAGAAATTGAGACCTACAAAAAGAGGTCTTCTATCAAAATAAAAAGATTACTCAGCTTAAAATAAGAGTTGAAGACCTTGATGGCAAGCTTGAAAATGCGAACAAGCAGGTTGACCAGCATGAGTAGGCCAAAGACTCTTTCAACAAGGCTTAAGACAACCTGATAGTACTGATAAAGTAAAGAAGCTCGAAGGAGTTAAGCCTGAGACTGGGGACTTGAATAATCAGTTTGTAGAGGCAAAGGCAGAATTTTCATAGCTTTAAAAGGATTATAAAGAAGTCTCTCATCTAAGTCTTGAAGAGTTCACACAATTTGTGGACAGTTTCAAAGAAGATGAAGCATAAACTTTGATATACATATTATGGTACCACCATAGAAAGTTTGATTTTTCCATGTTGTGAAGCTAGCGAGCACTTTCATCGATAGCAATGATGAGGAGGTTGTAGAAAAAGTTGGCAAAGAGGTCACATGATTTGGCTGGTACAGAACTGAGTAGGGATCAGGTCGGCCAAAATGCCGTAGCTATTCGGCAACACCCTTCACTTGCTTGAGATTAGACTTAGGAGCTTCTTTTCATTTTTACTTTCAAGTAATTTTCTTTTGTACATAGTTCAATTTTATTAATAAAATTAAAATTGTAGCTCCAATTCTTGCTTTAGTTTATTTTTGTATATACTCATATTCACAAAAAAAAGTCAATCTTACTTTCTGTTTTATGAGCTACTTGATTTTGATATGTATTTAAAAAAGCATTTATCTCTCATAGTACACACAAGCTATTTTTCGCTTGGCCATAATTCTATAAAAATTGTTTAATTTAAGGTCAAGACCTTTAACTAAGATTCCCAGGGTGACTTAAGACTTTAAAGATACTTTAAACTGAATCAAGTATGAATTCAAACAGAAATAGAGTTTTATTAATAATTACCTTGAACTTGGTAACTACAATTTCAAACAAACCAAATTCTTCTCCTCGAGATGTTTCTAGAGCCTTATTAATAACGATCTCGAACATAGTTTTTAGAGCTTCTTCCTTTCCCTCGACGAGCTCACACCAGTTTCTAGGTACTAAGGTATAAGTATAGACTAAGTATTTATAATCTTCCTATCCTTTTAGTTTCAAGAGGAATCAAGGAATCAGTATGGACTAACTAGCGTTGTTTAAGGATTTTACTAAAGTTGAGCAGAATTTTGTGAGAGACAACATGAGCAGTTCACTGGTAATACTTTTGTAGGTGCTCGATGTTCCAAGCTCATGACACATTGCTATTATTCAGACGAGCTAATTTGTAGGTACCAAGTCGAATCACTTTAGAAATTTTGTACGGCCTTTCCAAATTTGGACTGAGGATTCCAGATCCTTGTTTTTGGGTGTTAGGTGTTACTTTCCTTAGGAATAGTTTGCCACACTAGAAGAATACAACTCGCACTCATGAATTGAAATAGCGAGCTACTCACTATCGATAGGCTGCTACTTGTATCTGTGCCTGGTTTTATTTCTTCTTCAAGAGATCGAGGTTCCCTACAAGAGGCTCGTATTTAATGTCTAGAAAATATCTTTCCATTCTATGAGTTTACACTTTAGTTTCTATTGGCAATATTACCTTTGCACCTTATGCCATTGAGATGGGAGTTTTATTGGTCACAGTTTGAGTTGTAGTTTGGTATGCCCACAATACTTTAGGGAGCTTGTTGATCCAAGATCCTTTCGATTTCTTGAGCTTATTTTTCAAGTTCTATTTCAAGATCTTGTATCAGGCTTTGACCTGTCTGTTGGTCTGAGAATGGATAACAGTTGAGAAGCTTTTAATAATTCTGAATTGCTCGCAGAACTAAAACATTTTTTCACTCTCAAACTAAGTTCAATTGTCTGAAATATACTTGTATGGCACTTCGCAACAGTACAAGATTGACTTGGCAATGAATGTAACAATTTTATTTGATGTATGAAAATTAATGGTTCAACTTCAACCTACTTGGTGAAGTAATCAATAACAACCACCGCGAATTTTACTTTGCCATGACTTGGAGGTAGTAGACCGGTCAGGTTGATCCCCTAGACAATAAATGGCTAAGGCTAGCTCATTGTTGTGAGTTTGTTAGGCAGTACTTTTTGATAGTTTGAGAAGTGTTGGCACTTGTTGCATTTTTTTACATAACCCATAGCATCTTTTTTCATCATAGGCTAGTAGTAACCTTAAAGTGCAGCTTTTTTGGCTAATGATTACTCTCCTGAATAATTTCTACAAATTTCTTCATGAATTTCACTCAAGATGTAGTGAGCCTTTTCGTTGTCTATAAAGCAAAGTAGGGGCACAAAGAAGCCTCATTGATATAGTTTATCTTCAAGCAGCACAAACTTGGTAGCTCGATACTTAAGTCGACGAAAGAAAAAGAAGCCAATCCTGAGATAATCCAAGCTCTACTCAATAAGGAATCTCCATAAAATCCAAAAGAAGTTCAAAGTCTTACAGGGAGGTTAATAGCTCTCAACAGGTTTATCTCAAAGGAAACTGATAAATGTATCCCCTTCTTCGATGCGCTGCATTGAGCAAAAAGATTTGAGTGGATGGACAAGTATGAAGAAGCATTTCAACAGCTTAAGCAACATCTAGGTAAGCCTCATATCCTTTCTAGTCTCTATATGTATCTTACAGCTTCAGAACATGCAGTTAGCTTGGCTTTAATTTGAGAAGAAAATAGTGTACAACACCCCATTTATTTCATAAGCAAAAGACTGCTAGATACAAAGCTCCAATATTCTGAAATGAAGAAGTTGGCATATGCCTTGGTGAATAGCTCTCGTAAGCTATGACCCTATTTTCACGCTTATACAATCCATGTCCTTACTAATCTCCCATTTAGACAAATGTTGCAAAGGCTAG
This sequence comes from Parasponia andersonii, assembly GCA_002914805.1. NCBI lineage: Eukaryota > Viridiplantae > Streptophyta > Magnoliopsida > Rosales > Cannabaceae > Trema > Trema andersonii. The sequence goes on from JXTB01000004.1 coordinate 1,224,885, forward strand.
AAACATCTGGGAAACTCCTAAAATAGGTTGTAGAGCTGAGTCAATTCGACATTCTATTTGTCCTTAGAACTGCTATCAAGGAGCAAGCTATTGCTGACTTTGTAGCTGAGTTTACATACTATCTAAAGGAGATCTAGCAAGAGCCAGTAATGGCTCGTCCTCTATGGAAGTTATTTGTAGATGGATCATCTAATTAGTAAGGTTCGGGAGCCGAATTAATGCTTTTTATTCCAGATGAACACAAGATTCACTATGCCTCATGCTTTTGGTTCCATACCTGTAATAACGAGGTGGAATACAAAGCTTTGCTAGCTGGTCTGAGGCTCGTACGAGAGATGAAGGTGGAATCCAATATTATCTACAGTGATTCACAGCTGGTCATTAGGCAAATTAACAAGGAGTATAAAACTCGTGGTCCAAAAATAGTCTCTTAATTGGCTAAGACACAAGAATTGCTTGATAAGTTTTCAGAGTCCAAAAAACCTATCAAATATCTTGAGCTAAAAATGCAAATGTTGATACATTAGCTAAGCTCACCTCAACAAAAGATGTTGACCTACTTGATGTAATACCTGTAGAATTCCTCGAAAGACCAAGCATTGAGGCTCATAAAGATGTTTAGTTTCTCAAAGTTCATAAGTTGTTATAGATGGATCATATTTATTTAATCTTGAAAGACGATCAGTTGCCCTTAGAATTGTTGATGATGAATCCTAAAAAATTTCCTAATGACAGTCCAAATGCACATTTGAATGGGTTCAACTTTATGTGGTATTGCTTCAGGAGCCCGAACATCTCTTCCAAGTGTGTGATATGGTCAATAACTTTTTTTGACTTTACGAGCATGTCATCCTTATACACCTCTATGTTTTTATAGACTTGATCAATTAACATACAGTTAACAAGACTTTGTTATGTTGCTCCAACATTTTTGAGTCTGAATAGTATCACATTGTAACAAGTATAATCAACGGTCAATAATGAATAATATATACTCCGTATCTGGCCCATTCATTGGAATTTAATTATAGCCTGAATAGGCATCCATGAAACTCAATAGTTCATGTCCAACTGTCATATCTAACAACTGATTGATGCGAGGTAGAGGGAAGCTATCTTTTGGGCTAGATTTATTGAGGTTTATAAAGTCAATGCAAATTTTATACTTGCTTGCCGGTTTCTTCACTAGAATGGGATTTAACATCTAGCTCGGGTAGAATGACTCACAAATGAAACTAATCTTAATGAGCTTCTCGACTTCTTCCTTGAGGGCCATGTACTTCTCAGGGTCGAGAGCTCACCTCTTTTGCTAGACTGGCTTGAATTTTGAGTCAATGTTCAGCTTGTGGCATATCACTTGTAGGTCAATCCCATCATATCAGAGTGATTCTAGGAAAAAAGATCGAGGTTCTCCTTAAGGAACTTTTGAAGCTTCACGAGCTATTCCTTGTAGAGATTCTTCCTAACCTTGAACTTCCTGGTTGGCTCATTCTCGTCCATCGAGAAATCAAAAAGCTTCTCTTATGGTCCCGTCTTTCTTACTTCCTCTTATGCCGAAGATCAAGATTCTCGTCGAATTATCCTGAGCTGATGTAATATTGTTCGAGCTGAGGGACCTTACATTCTTCTCAGTAATTCTGATTGACACCTCATAACACTCGTGAGATTCCTTTTGTTCACTTCGCAAGATTCCTATGCCTTTCGAAGTTGGAAACTTCATTGTGAGGTGATGTCTTAAGGTGACAGGTTGCAGCTTATGGAGTAAAGGTCTTCCGAAAAATGCATTAGAAGTAGTTGGATAAACCACTATTAAAAATTCTAACATAATGGTAATGTGCCAAAGTGGTGCTCCAACTGTGAAAGCTAATCAAATTACTCCTAGGAGTTTAATACTATCTACAGTTAAGGTATATAACTTAGTTGCTATTAGCTTTAAGTGGTGTGTGGCCAATTCCAATTTCTCTAGAGCATTCATTACAAAATATCTACTAAACTTCCATTGTTAATGAGAGTCCAGTGGACTAGTATGTTGTAGATTTGCACCATAACAATTAAGGGGTCATTATAAGGGTAGTGCACTTGATAGGTGTCTTCTTCCATAAAGGTTATCAGCTCATTCTCTCTACGGATGCTCTTGTAAGGATGGTTCTCAAGGTTGATAACGTTGGTGAGTAGAGGTTCTATAGTCTTATGAAATTCTATAGTTTTATGAACATATCTCTTTTGGCTTGAATGAGAGTCTCTGCCAATATGTAGTCCTCCAAAAATAGTCCAAATCTCTCCAAAGATATTGGGATCTTGATTTCCATAGGTAGGTTAATTTCATTTCTTTTCCCCCATCTTTCCGCCGAATACTATCTCTTTTTCCTTGGAACCTCTCTAAATACCATTGCCAAATCAATTCTTTGATATTATCTTTCAAGTTAAAGTAATCGTTGGTATCATGATCATAGTCATGTTAGAACCGACAATAGTTGCTTTAGTCCTTCCTTCCACCCTTTGGTTTGAAGATAGGTGGCGGTCGTGGGTAAGGAGCTTTATCCTCAGTAATAAGTAGTATATGTTCTTTCTATCATTAAGATCCATATAATAGATGAACTTTGAGGATTGAGGGTACCTTTTATCATCAAAGTGGGTTTTTTTTTGGGTTATTTTTTAGAGAAGAGGGAGAGACTTATTGATCATTGCCCCTCTTTTGTTTATTCACCTTCTTCGTGATGGTTTTTTTAGGAACTGAAAGTTCCATTGTACTTTATGCATTCTCTACACACGTGTACTTTTATGCTCTTTGGTAGAAGTCTTTTACATCTATGCAATCCACTTTTCGATGGTTCTTCTAAAGAGGTGTATTAGGGTAGACTTCTCCTGCCAATGCCATCAAGATTCCTCCTTTAAGGACTTTGGATATTTTTTATGCCTTTCCATTAAATCTCTTCAAGTAGGAATAGAGGCTTTTTCTTTTATTTTATTTGACATTTGCAAGGGTCAAACATGGTGTTGAATATGCTCTAAAGGCTTGAAATTGTCATATAAACTATTAAGAGAGATGCTTCTAAGAGGTAATGGACCCTTCTAGGAGCTTCTTGTACCATTTCTTTGCCCCTTTTACAAGTATCATTGAATGAGTTAAGATGGTCATTAGGGTTTGTCTTCCCCTTGTAAGGTATAATGGTTGGCGTCTTGAAACCATCTGGAAGTGGTGCATCAAGGGTCTCAGGTGAGAATGGTGTGTAGTCTCCTTCTACCTGATACTCCTTCCAAGCTATTGGGTGATTAAACTCATTTCTCATACTGGCTACCTCTTGGGCAAGTGGTTAGTTCCTCACTGCAGTCATGGTACTCGAATTCTTGCTGGTCACAATGTGCGAGGTGCTTACTTTTTTTTTTTGATTCAACCTATTTAGGAGATCAGATTCATGACCTCGAGCTGATTCAACGGGCTAGTGTCCAATTTAGTTGAAGACATTGCGAGCCGATTTATCTCAAACTAGGTCTATCGTTGACTGGAATGGTTGGTCAGATGAGGTGGTTGAGGGTGTGACTTGTCACCTCAAGCACCTTGAAGTGTCGTTATGGTCGCTAGTTGAGCCATCGTCTCTAGTCTCCTCATGCTGATGGTATGGGAATCATCACGAACACATCATCTAGAAGCCATGACAATACTAATTCAACCTCGAACCTAGTTATCTCGGACTAGGGGCTTCGTATGGTTGGGCAGTTTATAGATAACACCTGGTCTAGTTAAATTCTTGAGTATGTTACGGATAGAATTGATAAAGGCTTAGGCATCTCATAATATTTATTTATAGTGGAGTTGTCTGGCATGTAACTCAGCTAGATCAACACTAAGATCTTCTTGCTCCATAAGCTCATTTCTAGGGTGTCGCCGAAACTTCATTGCATGTATTCCAATAAAGCCTCGGCTATAGACTGACTCAGGTTGTTCCGCCGCTACTCCCATAGTAGGGCCACCATGCGAATAGATTGGCGGCTCACCGGTATGATCAACCTATGGTCTAGAGATGATCTCATCCTCCTGAGAGTTGTTTTAACATCTTGTTGCCACCATTTTCAATTATCCTTAAGTTGGAAAAAAAGTATGTAAATCAATATAATTTTGAAAAAAAATATAGGAGTGCCTTCTTTGTAGCGCCAAATTGTTGATATTGACATTGGTATAATAACGAGAATGTTGATAGAGACTAAAATGATAATAGAAGCTAGGAAATAATATCTAATTTAAAGTGGTTTAGTCACACAATCTCATTGGTTTACCTCTACTATAGTCAGTTTTATTGAGAGAGAGGTTTTTACATAGTGTAAATCTGAACGTATGAAGCCTAAATATTAGCTTATTCAGAGAAATGAGAGATAATCTGACTATGTAGTATTCAGTATATAAAACTGAATCCAATCCCATGTTCATTACTTTAGGATGTATTTATAGGGGTAATAAGTCACCTTTCTAGAAGGTTGTAGTGGTAGCGAGTCACCTTCCCAATATATTGTAACAGAGTGGGTGATAGTGGTTGAGAATAGGTCAAATAAGTTAAGTGTAGCTGGAGTTATTTGATACCTATGATGTTCCCAAATGTGATGTTATTCTTAATGATTGGTGTGAGCTGAATTGAGGTTCTTCATGTGAACTATTTGGTCAAAAACTTGAAGGTGATCTAAATTGGTCCTCTTATTTTCTTTATCTGGGAACAGCTTCCTATTGGTATTTTGGGAACAGCTTGTTATTGGTATTTTGACTAGCGAGCTCTTTCTATATAAGGGGTGAAGGATTTACGTATGACAACTATATATATATATTTGAATTGTATAGTCTAAAATTCTCACACTACAATATCTTTGTTAATAAAGTAGACAAGTAGACAAGTATACACATATACTTGCTTATTATGGAAAACAAAAGACGAATTTCATATGAATTCACACAAGATTTTGTACCAATTCATTAATTTTCCCGGTAGGACCTCACAAGGTCAGAATGAATTCTTTCATTCTCTCAATTGCATATATAATATATGTACGTATATAAAAAAAATATCTACAATATAAATATATATTTATGGGTTAATTATAAAAAAAAACTAAGAAATTTTGCTTTTTTGCAATATCAAACCTATGTTCTAGTTTCTACAAAATTATATATTCACATTTTATAAATACTTTAATTATTTGAAAAAGAGAATAACATAATCTGAACTTGGATTGCAATTTCGAGGAACAAATTTGTCAAAATATGGATAGAAGGTACAAATTTTTAAAATTTCAAGATGTGGTGATATAAATATATATAATTATAAATATAAATATATATATATATTTTTATATATATATATATAAAAATTGGAATACCAAACTATTTAAAGTTATGTGGCTAAAATTGATGCGACATCACTGGTGTAAATTTCTGATACAAGATTTTGGTATTCCAATTTTTGCTCATCCCTAAACTAGCTTAAATCTTATATGTATTATGGTTTGAGGATAGTCACACAACATAATATATATATATATATATATATATATATATATATATCAGGTTTTGATATAGTTTTATTTGGAGACCAGTTTTGTCGTATAATTTATTCAATTTCAAACATATTTATCTAATATGACATTAGATAAATGTGTTCTATGTTTGCTAAAACTATGTGACGTGACCGATTCTCTCGAATAGGACTACATCCTGTCTTTTTTTTTAGGTAGATGGTGTATATATTTATATATATATATATATATATCCTGTCTTTTTTTTAGGTAGATGGTGTATATATTTTTATATATATATATATATATATATGGGCACCAATCCAGTAGGTATTTTTTTTTTACCTATGCATAGGTAGCCAATGAAAATTTAACATACACATTTTTTTATTGTAAAAAGTAACAGAGAGAAAGAACATTAATGATGCACGTCTTTTCATACACTTCATTATAGCTATTGGATTACCATTAGATGGTAATCCAACAGCTAAAAAAAAAATACTTACCCATAGGTTAAAAAAAATATCTATTGGATTGATAACCTATATATATATATATATATATATATTTCTAGGCAAAAAAGAAATATCTATTATATATATGGTTTTTAATTTAGTAAGTATTTTTTTTACCTATTTATAGATATTTTTTTTAGTCGTTGAATCATTATTTAATGGGTAAGTATTTTTTTTTTACCTTTTTATAGATATTTTTTTTAGTTGTTGAATTATTATTTAACGACTATCATAATTTAACTATTTAGGAAAAAAATATATAATAAAAATAAATACTTATTATTTAGTATTTTTTTCTCTTTATTTTTATCATAAAAAAACATAAATAATAATTTTTAATTAAACAAAACGATGCGTATGAATAGGTAAAAAGAAATATCTACTTGTGGACTGAGCACTGTGATAAACTGATGCATGCAACATTAACTCTGTTTGTATTATATATATATATATATATATATATATATATATATATATAGCAATACCTTGAACCATCTTATTAATCTTATAGTTACAGCAAGTTAGGAAAAAAAAAAAAAACAACAACAACAACTCTACCGAGAAAACTACTAGTTTTGTTTTGTTCCATATGAATGGCTAGCTCACCATCTGCTTCGTCATAAACGAGGCCAACTATTCTTTTTTTCCTTTTTTGCAGTCATATATTTTGGAAAGTAACTCAAAATAACAATGGCCTCCATACATAATATCGGTATTTATACATCTCATTAATATTAATAATTTTTTTTTTTAAAAAAAAGAGATTACTGCAAAGGAAAAGTAACTAAAAGCCCACGTGGCAAGCTTTGAACCACCTAACCAAACTCGTTTCCTCTGTCACATTTTAGCCTCTGTAACCATCCAAAGCGTGGCTCACCTTCCTCTTCTATAAACCCAACAAAGTCCCACCAAACCATTTCAATTCTCCTCCAGAAAACCAAACCAGACCAGACCAAACCCACACCAGACACTCCTCACTTCACTCTACCCAACTCACTCAAAGCCGTCTTCTTCCATTGAAGTTTTTCACATACTAGAAATCTTGGGTTGCTTTTCTTTTCTGGGTTTCTGAGATTTTTTCATTCAGATAGAAACCAATAACCATGGTTGGGACTGGAGTTTTTGCAGAGATTTTAGATGGGGAAGTGTACAAGTACTATTCTGACGGAGAGTGGAAGAAATCTTCTTCTAATAAAAGTGTTGCTATAATCAACCCCACCACTAGAAAGACTCAGTACAAGGTTCAAGGTGATTTTTACAATAAATATGTTAATAATCATCACTAATTTTCTTTAATTAAATGCTTAAATGTTCTGATTTTAATGCGTGTTATATATATATATATATGTATATAATAGCTTGTAGTCAAGAAGAGGTGAACAAGGTTATGGAGATAGCCAAAGTAGCTCAAAAATCATGGGCAAAGACTCCACTTTGGAAAAGAGCTGAGCTACTCCACAAGGCAGCTGCTATTCTCAAGGAGCATAAGGCTCCAATTGCAGAGTGTCTTGTTAAAGAAATTGCTAAACCAGCCAAAGATGCAGTCACTGAGGTGTTTACATTTTTGTTGTCGTTTCTGGATTTTAGTTGTAGTTTAGTTTGTTTATGTTTGAGAAGTTTTAGTGGTTCATGAGTTCTCAAGGTGTTTGATGAAAAGTTTTGGGCTTTTGTTGAAGGTTGTGAGGTCTGGAGATCTGGTGTCTTACTGTGCAGAAGAAGGGGTTAGGATTTTGGGAGAAGGGAAGTTCTTGGTTTCTGATAGTTTTCCTGGAAATGAGAGGACTAAGTACTGTCTTACTTCCAAGGTATATTTATTTTCTATTGTTACTTCTTTATATTATTTTCATCAAGTTTTGATTGACTAAAGTCATTGTGTGAGTGAGAAAGTGTATTTTTGAGCCATGCAGAACTAGTTTGGTTTATTGTAGAAATTTTCAGAAGTGGGTCTTATGGATAAGTTCTATAAGCAAAAGAAAAGCAGTAGTGGGAAGTACTTTACGTCATGCCATAATTATATTTATTACTTCTTACTCATCCTCTAGAAATTCTCGTTGTAACTGATTTTTTTTTTTCGTTGTTCTCTTTTTCAGTTCACTCGTCCTACTGTTTCTGTTTATTTAAGTCATTTTGTTGTCATCACCTATTTCTTGTCAATATCTCAAGTCACTGAAAGCCATGATGTTGCAAAATTAGTTATATTATAGTCACGAAAGATGACTGCGTAAGATTGCAAGCATTACAAAAAAACAATTTGATCGATAATAGAGCAGTAGAAAATGTGAACTTTAGTCAATTACTCATTTAAATACATTACTCAAAAACTTTCTGTCATGTCTTGTTACTAGCTTATAAAAATAGTTAATTTTCTTTGATGAAAGTTCTCTCTGATGGTAATAATACATGTATAATGCGGGTATGCTCCTTTGAAAAGAAATAAAAACAGGTGAACATGATTTACTAGTCCAGTTTTGATTGCAGATTCCTCTTGGTGTGGTTTTAGCTATTCCACCATTTAACTACCCTGTCAACCTTGCTGTCTCGAAAATTGCTCCTGCACTGATAGCTGGAAACTCCCTTGTGCTCAAGCCCCCAACTCAGGTAATACTATTACTAAAATGACTTTGTTCCATAAGCTACAGTATGTTCCAAAGACCAATCTAATAGGAAATAAGACTGTTAACTTTGAAATGCTAATTACATTCAAACTGATATTTGCTAGTTAGTAATTTCCTTGTCCTCTGAATCTGCTGAATTCCTTTTAGGGTGCTGTTTCTTGTCTCCACATGGTGCACTGCTTTCACTTGGCTGGTTTTCCCAAAGGCCTTATCAGCTGTGTCACTGGAAAGGGATCTGAGATCGGTGACTTCCTTACCATGCACCCTGGGGTAAACTGTATAAGGTAGTGCCTAAACTTTTCAGTCTTTCAAACCATAATAGACGGACCTATCTCTTTATCGGTTGTTTATGGATTGCTGAAGCATACTCTTGAATCCATTCCTTTTCAGCTTCACAGGTGGAGACACTGGTATTTCAATCTCCAAGAAGGCCGGCATGATCCCTCTCCAGATGGAGTTGGGAGGAAAAGATGCATGCATTGTGCTTGAGGATGCTGACCTGGATTTGGTAGCTGCAAACATCATAAAAGGAGGCTTTTCTTACAGGTGAATGGATTCTTATATATTCAGTCTCCTGATTGGTTTGTGTTAAAATGTTGTTTAATCTTGGTGCATGTTAGAATATAATCCAATTGTTGGCCTACTTTGTAAAAGATTAAGCTTTGGGATGGATTAATAATTTGACATGATACCAAAGCAGGTGATTTGGGCAGTTTGTTAGGGATGATCTCCCTTAATTTTGAGAAAATGTTGTCATTTTGATCAACAAAGAGAAGTTTCTTGAAATATAATTCTCTTATAAAAACATAACACAATGTATTCTTCCTTTGCATAATTTCTACATCTACAACAGTGGTCAAAGATGCACTGCTGTGAAAGTTGTTTTGGTAATTGAATCTGTTGCTGATGCCCTTGTTGAGAAAGTGAAGGCCAGGGTAGCAAAACTGAGCGTTGGCCCCCCTGAGGATGACAGTGATATCACTCCTGTTGTTTCGGAGTCATCTGCGAATTTTATTGAAGGATTGGTTTTGGATGCGAAAGAGAAAGGAGCAACATTTTGCCAGCCATACAAGAGAGAGGGCAATCTTATCTGGCCTTTGTTATTAGATAATGTCAGGCCTGACATGAGAATTGCATGGGAGGAGCCTTTTGGACCAGTTTTACCGGTAATTAGGATTAGCTCTGTTGAAGAAGGTATCCACCATTGCAATGCCAGCAATTTTGGACTCCAGGTACAGACTTATCTCTCAATTCTCTCAATGTCTCAGTATTTATTAGCTCTCACAAAAAAAAAAAAAAAAAGAACAAGGTGTGCTGATCTCCCAACTGTGTAGTTATACTAATTAGTTCAGCATGAAAATATTGCTTTGATCTTCTGATCACCATCAAAAGTTCCATGCCATCAAAAGTTTCATGCTTCGCTCACATAACATATTTGTCTTTTTCTGATACATGTATTCAGTTTGGCCAAGGCTTTTAGTATCCCATTTACAACTTGAATTTGAAACTATCCTTTCTAAAACTACGACTATCGAAAATATCATAATTAGTTGTCGATCTCAAAGATTTTATGAAGCTAAGTTCGTTTATCTTATAATGTAATTAATACAAATATACAAAGCCAAATTTGAATGGCAACAAAATTTCATAGTAGTATGCTTAGTCACTTCTACTCTTTATCTCTCTCTTTTTCTCTTCCCATAGTCTTACATTGGTTCATGTCTTAAACAGGGTTGTGTCTTCACAAGGGACATCAACAAGGCAATCCTAATCGGCGATGCAATGGAGACTGGGACAGTTCAGATAAACTCTGCACCAGCTCGCGGACCAGATCATTTCCCATTTCAGGTAAACTCTCAACACGCCCCACAAGATACTCATTCACTACGTAACCCAACATTTTCGTTCCGTGGCCGACACTTCCCTCGCTGACTGCAGGGTATAAAAGACAGTGGAATTGGGTCACAAGGAATCACCAACAGCATTAACATGATGACCAAAGTGAAGAGCACTGTTATAAACTTGCCAACTCCTTCTTACGCCATGGGTTAGTAGTAACACCCTTTTAAGGAATGGATAATCACGAATACTTAGTGCTTTAGCAGATGAGTTTCGTATCAAGTATGTGAAAGTGAATTTAGTCAGAAGACTTCATAAAATTGTTGTATGGTTCTTTAGTAATTGAGTATTAGAGTAATGTGAAATGATGGGGATACTCTTCATCAACTCAGCTGCTACAACCATCTAGTACTTTATAATATATGTATGATGTATATGCTGCTGCAAAAAAAGAAGGATTTTTTTTTTTTGCTTCTATTTTATTTGTTCTCTGTTAGCCAGAACAGACGTGAGGTCTAATTAATTTGAATAAGAACATGACAACTTCTATTGTGAAGCTTTATTTATTTAGCAAAGTGAAGCCTTTATGTAATAGTTTAGAGTTTTTTCTTCTTTTTTCCCGGCCCAATGGATATGGAAGAGAGCAATGGTCAGATATGGGCTGGACATCACAAGCTAAGAGAAACTTTGGGAAATAGCATCTTTTTGGGGCTCAATTAGTTGTTTGAAACTTTGTTTTTTTATTTATGTATTTTTTTGAGTTTTGTTTTCGGGGATCGCTTGATAGCATTTCTGTTCTTTGTTTTGTTTTGTATTTTTAAAATTAATGGAAGGAAAAGATGTTCTCGAGACGTATTTGAGAGAAGTTTTGTTATTCATTTCTTTTTTTCAAAAAACGAAAATAAATAAATAAAGAAAAATGTTGGGAAGCAAGTCATAATTTCGAACTCTCTTTTATGAGGTCAACTTTCTAGATGGATCAAAATACCATCAAACTACTGCAGTGAACCTCAATGGGATCTTCAAACTATAAAAATAGACGCTAATCAAAGAAAAGTTGCTTGGTTGTATAAGAATGAACTCGTATTTGGGTTCCAGCTAAGTTGGTATCAAATCCCAAGACCAAGTCTTCTATTTAAGAAAGCAAAGATGTGAAATTCATTCATAAGAGTCTAATATTCTTCTAAGTAAGTTTTTTTTTTTTTTTTTTTTTTTGAAGTGAGACTTTTTAAGCTACACTCAGTCATCTTGTAAATAAGAGTTGCGCTTAAAAATTTGAGACTTTTTAGGGTACCATCAGTCGTGCAGTCCAATATTTGTAAATAACAGCTGTGTTTAGCATTAGACATTCTCAATTTATTAATTGAATTACTTTGATGATTTAATTTTGATATTTATTAATTGAATTACTTTGATGATTTAATTTTTGATATTTTCCTTCTATTTTTCGGGGTCAACTTAGGTAGTTTCTAATGATTTCAATTTTGCAGGTTATGAATGTCCACCACATCAACTTCCAAAAGCCAAGATTTAGGAGATCTATGATTCCTACAAACAAAGAAAATAATGTGAACCAATTTCTTGTCGTACTACCAATATAAATCAGAATTAGTGGATTTATTTTTTGGATTGTAACCAAGATTAGTTTTGGTGAAATAATACTTACCACAAATAAATTTAATAATATGAATAAAAAATAATGATTCAGTCTATCACACTGATTATTACAAAATTAAAACACTAATTTTCCGTCCTCATTGTGTATAATTAAGTGGTTATTTATAAAGGCAAGAAAAAGAAGAGAAATCCATTAGAGCGCCTATTTAATGAATTTTAATAGAATTCGGAGCATGTTTTAATACTAGAGTAAAAATTATCCAATTTAAAAACTTTAAGCTTTCAGAATTTTTATCAATCAACGTATAGTCCGAGTTTCCTTCAAGAAAAGTGGAATATGGCAGCGAAAACGACGACCAGGGCATGTCCATATACGGACGGATCTCTCCGTGACCACAAGTTGGGATATCCTCCAACTTGCCTTTCTGTTAATTAGGAGAGGTCACCACCAGCTGAGCTGAGGGGCACCATCAAACAGCCAACAAATGTGGTCAATGTTACGAAGTGCACCATTTTGGGGTCGATTGGCTCCAAAAACTAGGAGAATTGTTAATATTACTCCTTAATCAACTATACTCCTCACTTTGTCCGGAAAAAAACTAATAATAAATAGTAACAAAATAAAAATAATAAATACAATATATGGGCTCTAGGCACAACTTCCTATACACACCTACAAAAAAAAAAAAAAATACTACAAAACAAAAATTAAATCTTGAAGGTTACTGAAGAAAGTAAATTCTCGGTACCTCACCCTTTTTTTTGTTGAGGCACTGAGTGCCTCACTGAGAGGCAAAAATATAAGATAAGTGTTACCTTGAGTAGCAGGTTGTGACCAAAAAAAAAAAAAAAAAAAACCTGGTTTTTGTTCAAAAAAACTTTTTGAAAAAAATGTGAAATTTGCTTTTGGAGGGCAATAATGTAATATCAATAACATATAAAAATATTAAACTGAAAAAGTGAGAGGCTGAAATGTAAAATTACAACAAAATTATTGTTCATTATATGTAATTTGACTATTTTGGGCTTGTAAAAACTATTAAATTACAAATATTATACGTTAAAGAGTAAGCAATATTTATCAAAGAGCAAATACTTTGCTACGAAGAACAAATATTTCAGTTCTATTGAAATTTTTTGCTGTCATTTTCACAGTATTGATATCGTTGCTTGCTCATTTCCTTACTTTTTTTTCTCAACTTTCCTTTGAAATTAGTAAATTAATTAAATCTTTTAGTAATAAATCCAGTTAAAAGCATGAATATTATAGTATAAATAGATTAATATTATTCTAATTTAAATAGGTACTAACAAAAAATTGAATAAAATGTTACAAAATAAGTGTTATTAGTAAAAAATTTAGTTAATTAAATATTATCAAATATAATGTGATAAATTAAGCGAACGTAACTAGCTTAACAATATTACATATTGTCCCATATTAAAATTAGAAACAAATTGGATAAATCTAGGAAAAGTAATAGAAAAAATACATCAATCTATTATCATTAATTATTATCTCACAAAATAAGTGAATATAGTCTTTATATTAACACTATTGCATATTGTCTTATATCAAAATTAGATACAAAATATATGAATTTAATAAAATATAGTGGAATTTCACAATATGACCAATAATTATATTACAAACTAGGTTGTTAGAATATTTAGATTAGTAATATTATACCTATTCATATTGGTTTTATCGTATTTAAGTTGATCCATTTTGAACTAATAATGAGAAATGTAATTTGGAGAATGGACCTTCGAAAGAAGCACTACATGTGTTTTATTCAAATCACTAATTTGTGCTGACTCATTGAGAATGCTGAGGTAGAGATGAGAAACAAGATCATCGACTACACTTCAAAAGGTTTGGTAAAAAATAGACCGGAACCCATTAGGCGCTTTTGTATGACCCATATTAAAGAGAGCCTCTTTGATTTCTTCTTCACTAAAGGGCTCTATCAACCGTCGATTCATTTCCTCATCTACATGCACAGACAATCCTCTAGTGGCTCTATCTATATCCATCTGGCTCGACGAGGGAGAAGCGAAGATTTTGCGAAAGTAATCTTCAACCACTTTGGTAACACCCTTAACTTTTATCTCTCCACCTTCCATCCTCATCCTCTAACCCGAGGATAGTATTCTTTTTCTTCCTTTGTGAGGCTTTCTGATGAAAAATTTTGTATTTGCATCCCCAGCCCTAAGAAGCCATTTCACTTTCGATCTTTGTCTCCAGTAGTACTCCTCCACCAAAAGAAATCGATCGAAGTCTTTATTAAGAGCCCGTTGTCTTAAAACATTCTCCCTAGATGGAAAAGAAATAGAGAGGGCCTCTAACTCTCTCCTGATTGAACAAAGTTTCTTTTTAACATCTCCAGATTTTACTGATTGAACAGAGTTTCTTTTAATATCTCCAAATTTTTTAGAACTCTATTGTCTGAGATCTCGTGCACACCCCTGAAGCCCATTCAAAAAAGAAATGATAGAACCATCACAGGTGTGATTAACCCAAGCACCCAAGACAATTTCCGCACACTCAGGGTCTTTAAGTCACTATGGTTCGAATCCAAAACCTCGCCCTCTACCTGTATTTCCTCTGAAACTTCTAGCACCCTCCAGATCAAGAAAAACTGCCCTATGATCAGAACCCTAGAACTCTAAATTTGTAACTCTCGACTTAGGGATCATGCCAGTCTAACTACCAATTTGCAACTGCTCTATCCAGCTTTTCTGGACATTTACCAAAGCCTCTCTGCCATTATTCCACGTAAAGAAGGCCTCACAAAACCCAAGTCACATAAATCACAGTTATCTAACACCTCCCGAAATCGAACCATAGAAGAATCGCTTTTATCGGATCCTCCCATCTTTTCCCTGACACTTAAAGAATTGCATTAAAATCACCCACACAACACCATGGGGCGTCAACCTGTGTGCAGAGGTGCCATAGGAGGTCCCAAGTGTGGCATCGTAGACATGAATTCAGATTTCCATAAACACCCGTAAACTGCCAAGACATCCCATCACACATAGAAATCAAGCAGTCCACATGTGATTTAGAACAACTTCGGATATCGACTCTCCATTCGTCATCCCACATCAACAATAGGCCTCCACTTTGACGCTCACAATCGACATGAATACGCTCACAATCGACATGAATACTATTGGTGTTGTGCGGTCTAAAATCCTAAGGTCGCATGAGGGTTATATGCTGTAACATCCAACTCCTCACATAATTAAGAGAGCCAATAATAAACATGTTCTAATTGCATATTAGGCATCTAGAAGTCATTAATACTAGTTT
>JXTB01000004.1:1246245-1272202 GCA_002914805.1 Parasponia andersonii
TAAGTTTTTAGTATTTTCAATAGCTTTTCAGTCTTTCCAATTTCCAGACGATATTGTAACCTTGAGTGTTCGTTATTCTTCATAAAATAGTGAGAAAACAGTGGACGTAGGCTCATCTTTTTCGGAGCTGAACCACTATAAAATCCTCTTTTCTTTTTTGCTTTGATTATTGATTCAATTCACACAAGCTACATCTCTTGATTTTTTCTAAATTTATTGTTGATAAAACCTCCATCAATAATTGGCGCTAGAAGGAGGGCTATTATGGCAGAAAAATTTGTCAAATTCCATCTTTTCAACAATGGCAAACACCAGAAACACTACCAGAGTTACCGGAACTAGCCAAAATCAACCTCAAAGTACCACTGCTACACAGGCAGACCCCGCTCCGGATCAGCCTACTATGACGGAACAGAGAACCTATCCCAGAGACAGGATCGTATGGAGGAAACGCTCGTGAATCTTCAGCAAGTCACTAATCAGATCAATGACACCCTGCGACGACTTGCTGAAGGGCAGATGGTGACCCCACCACAACATGAATGTCCCAAAGAACGTCCTGCCCAATTACCTGAGAAGGGAATACAGATCCTCGAGACGAAAAGACGCGACCAGCCAAGACCTCGGCAGGAGCGTCATGAAGATCGTAACTCCAAAGGGAAAGACAAGGTCACAAACTTGCCACCAAAATCTGGTACGGAGAGTTTAAGTACGAACCATGATCGTACACAACCTTCTCGTAAATCCATTAACAACCAGGATCGCTTGAGCAGTGAACAAGGACGATCATCGAGAAGCGTCTTCGAAAGAATCAGCAGGGAGTCAAGACAAGATCCTGTAGACCTAAGACAGTATTTGGAGCGACGACGTGGTCATGATCGATCTGTAACGCATCGTAGTGACCACAGCCGGTCTCGTCGCACTATGTCACTGGATTCCTCTCATAGGTCGCAGAAGACTCTATCAGACCAGCCCGCTGCGAAACAGGATAACGAACAAAGGTCGCTCTTACCACCAGCAAGGAATGATGCTTTCCCTCTGAACGTCGATGTTCACAATTTAAGGATCGCATTAGATGCACTTGTTGGCTGGGACGATGAGCTCGCTGATGGGTATCGATAGTCGCCATTCAGCGAGGAAGTTCGAGCTGCAGCCCTTCCCACTGGATTCAGACTTCCCACCATCAATACTTTTGATGGGAAGATTGATCCACAGGACCATATGGATCACTTTAGTGACTTGATGGAACTTCATCGGGTTAGTGATCACGCACGCTGCAGATGTTTCGCTGTAACACTCTCAGGGGCAGCGAAGAAGTGGTTTCGAGGACTCAAGTCCGGTTCAATTTCATCCTGGCAACAACTATAGACGGCGTTCTTGAGACAATTTCAGGCTACGAAGAATTTCACTATTCCGCTTGTCAGTTTGTCCGCAATCCGGCAAGGTCCAGAGGAGACTCTACGGTCTTATCTCAATCGATTCACTTCAGAGCTAGCGAAGGTCAACAACCCCCCTGAAGGAGGAGTTCTTACTCTTATGATGGCTGGGGTGCGACCAGAAACAAAACTCTGGGAAGAATTGCTTGAACGAGAGTGTAGAACTCTCGAAGACTTCTACCGAAGAGTTGGTCGACATCTAAGGTTAGAGTCTTCACGTGAGAATCTTCAAAAGACCAAAAAAGGAGGAAAGACGGATGCGGCAAAAGTTGCAGTCATCACCAACAACAGCAGTAATAAGAAAAACAAGAGGAATAATGAACAGGCAAATGAGAATCAGCCTAGGCCTAAAAGGCAGGAGACTTCAAAAGCTCCCATGAGGTTTAATAACCACACTGAATTAAACGCGCCCATAGATCATATCTATGCGGTCACAAATCAGAAGGAGCGGTTCCGACAACCAGAACCAATGAAGCGGGACAGGGCAAAGCGCGACCCCAACAAGTTTTGCCGATATCACAATGATATTGGGCATGACACTAATAATTGCTTTGCCCTAAAAGATGAAATCGAAAGGCTGATTAGAGAGGGACGATTGCGGCAGTATACCAGGCAGAGTGATGAAAGGCGAGAAGAAGACCAACAGCGACCTCCAGAAATTCAGCGTGAGATGCGAACTATTTTTGGAGGGCCGCATGTTGGAGGAGATTCCAAGCGAGCACAGGATACATACGCACGAGAAGCTCGACAGTAGCCGTTAACCAACGTCATGCACCTTGATCAGCGACCACGCAAGCTTCAACGAGTACCGGAAATGGATATTACTTTCAAAGAGCAAGATGCGAGGGAAGTCCATTATCCGCATAATAACGCGCTGGTCATAAAAATAAACTGTGGAAGCACACAGTTGTGGTGAGTATTGGTCGACAACGGAAGTGCTGTAGATATCCTATACTTCGATGCCTTCAAGAAGATGGGGTTGAATGAGAGCGACCTGAAGCCTGCCGCCACTCCGCTCTATGGTTTTACTAGAGACAGCCTGATGCCTATGGGCATGATTGAACTGATGGTCAGCGTTGGGACCTTCCCAAGGGTTTCATCAATAATGACCCAGTTTTTGGTAGTAGATTGCCCATCTACCTTTAATGCTGTGCTAGGAAGACCAACATTAAGGGAACTTCGAGCTGTCACCTCGATCTATCATCTAACGATGAAGTTCCCGACCCAACATGGTGTAGGCGAGGTGCGAGGAAATCAGTATGATGCGAGGACTTGCTATAACAACTCGCTGAAACTCGCAGCAAAATATGCGACGTCCCGCACAATGATGGTCCACCTGCCAGAGAAAGTGATCGAAGTGTCGATCGCAGCAGCAGATGAAGCGTCAATCGTGGCAGCGGATCAAGCGTCAATCGTGGCCACTGATGGAGCGTCAATCGTGGCAGTAGATCAAGCGTCAATCGTGGCCGCAGATGAAGCATCAATCGTGGCAGCGGATCAAGCGTCAATCGTGGCCGCAGATGAAGCGTCAATCGTGATAGCGGATGAAGCGTCAGTCGTGGCCGCGGGTAAAACGTCAGCTGAAGCAGCGAGTAAAGCGTCAGTCGAATCGTCAGTGAAAGCGTCAATCGAAACGACCAGTGAAGACTTCGATCCTAGAGAAATCGACGAAGTCAGAACTGGACCCGTGGAAGACCTGGAAGATATATCATTCGATCTGTCTTCCAGGACTTTGAAGATTGGAACGGAGGTTCGTGGACCTGTGCGAGCTTCATTGATCGCTTTTCTGAGGACTAATCTGGATGTCTTTGCATGGCAGTATTCGGATATGGTAGGGATTGATTCAAGGATCATATCCCACCGTCTTAACATAGATTCGTCAAAAAATCCTGTGCGACAAAAGAGAAGGGTCATGAGTCCAGAACGTTACGTCGCACTAAAGGAAGAGGTGGAGAAATTGCTCGAGATTGGGTTCATAAGAGAATCTTTTTACCCTGACTGGCTTGCAAATCTGGTCTTGGTGAAAAAACCTAATGGGAAGTGGAGAACCTGTATTGACTTTACCGATCTCAATAAGGCATGTCCTAAAGACAGCTTCCCTCTTCTGAGAATTGATCAACTTGTAGATGCGACGTCGGTGCATGAACTTTTAAGTTTCATGGATGCGTATTCAGGATACAACCAAATCCCCATGTACGAGCTGGATGAAGAACACACCTCGTTCATCACTGATCGAGGGTTATATTGCTACAAAAAGATGCCCTTCGGACTTATCAATTCGGGAGCGACCTACCAACGTCTTGTCAATATGATGTTTGCAAAACAAATTGGCAAGACAATGGAGGTATACGTCGATGATATGCTGGTCAAGTCAGAGAAAGCTGAAGATCACATTAAACACCTTGATGAGATGTTCAAAATCCTCCGGAGATACCAGATGAAGCTGAATCCCCAGAAGTGTGCATTTGGAGTGGGATCTAGAAAATTTCTGGGTTTTATGGTCAACCAGCGAGGGATCGAAGCAAATCCTCAGAAAATACAAGCATTAATTGATATGCAGTCTCCTCATAAACACAAAGATGTGCAAAGCCTAGCAGGAAGAGTAGCTGCTCTCAGTCAGTTTGTATCCAGATCAACCGATAAATGCCAACCTTTCTTTGAGGTGTTGAAGGGATCAAAAAGGTTCGAGTGGACAGAGAAATGCGAGCAGGTGTTCCAAGAGTTGAAAAAACACTTGGGTTCCCCTCCACTCTTATCGAAGCCAAATCCGGGAGAAGAACTATACCTATATCTTGCTGTTTCTAAGTATGCGACGAGTGCCGCATTAATTCGCGAGGAGTCAAATATTCAGCGACCTGTGTATTATGTGAGTAAGAGATTACTTGATGCTGAAACTAGGTACCCGAAATTGGAAAAATTAGCACTGGCACTCGTCGTCGCATCAAGAAAGCTTCGACCTTACTTCCATGCTCATTCCATTCGAGTTTTCACAAATTTCCCGTTGAGACAGGTTTTTACAGAAACCTGAGACATCAGGGCGGCTGCTTAAGTGGGCTGTTGAATTGAGTCAATTTGACATCAATTTTCAACCTCGCACTGCTATAAAGGGGCAAGTCCTCGTAGATTTTATCGCAGAATTTACATACGACGTCAATCTTCTCACGGGAGCACTCGAGAAACCTGCTTCAGATATGTCAAAATTGTGGAAGCTTTATGTGGACGGGTCATCGAATGAGAATGGAGCAGGTGCGGGCATAGTTTTAATCAGTCCTGAAGGGCATAATATTCATTATGCGCTTCGCTTCAAATTCCCAGCTTCAAATAATGAAGCCGAATACGAAGCACTGATAGCTGGCCTAAAGCTCGCGCTGGAAATGAAGTTCGAAGCAATCGAAGTGTATAGTGACTCCCAGCTAGTCATCTGTCAGGTTAAGGGTGATTATCATGCGAGAGGAGAGAGAATGATGGTTTATTTGAAGAAGGTGCAGCAGTTGTTCTTAACGTTCAGCACATATGACATACAACTTCTTCCTCGTATTAAAAACACCTGGGCAGATGCACTCGCTAAGCTCGCTTCAACGAAGGATGCAGAGTTATTGAAAGTAGTTCCCATTGAATTTCTTATCGCACCGAGCATCGAGGTCGAACCCCAAGTGATTATGCCAGTCGATGAGGAACCATCGTGGATGGACCCCATAATGTGATATATACAAAACGGCGATCTTCCTGAAAATAAAGACGATGCAAGGCGGCTTCGCATGAAAGCGGCTCGCTATATCATCCAGGATGAGCAACTTTATCGAAGGAGTTTCAGCTCGCCATTATTATTGTGCGTCAATGATCAAAAAGCACACTACATCATGAGGGAAATTCGTGAAGGAATATGTGTGAATCATTCTGGGGGGCAGGTGCTCGCAAATAAGATTCTTCGACAAGGGTATTATTGGCCGACTATGAAGAAGGATACATTGGAATTTGCTAGGAAATGCGACAAATGCCAGCGATTTGTGACCATTCCTAGAAAACCACATGTTCCTTTAACTTCGATGACTAGTCCATGGCCATTTGCTGTGTGGGCAATTGATATTATCGGGATGCTTCCCTTAGCGCGAGGTGGTTTGAAGTATGCGGTGGTCGCAATCAATTACTTTATAAAATGGACGGAAGCTGAAGCCTTGAGTACCATCTCCGCAAAAAAAAATGATAGATTTCGTTTATAAATCTATAATCTGTCGTTATGGTATACCACATACCATAATTTCTGATAATGGGAAGTAGTTCGATTGCGACGAGTTCCGTGACTTCTGTAATAACTTGGGCATCAAAAAGAGCTTCTCTGTTGTTGTTCATCCACAGGCCAATGGGCAGGTCGAAGCGATAAACAAAATACTAAAGCAAAATATAAAGACAAAGCTGGAGGAGCATAAAGGAGCTTGGCCAAAAGTACTTCCAGAAGTGTTATAGGCTTATCGCATCACACAGTGAACTACTACAGGAGAGAGTCCATTCTCCTTAGCTTATGGGTATGAAGCGATGATTCCTGTTGAGATTGGTGCGGGTTCCCTGCGGCGCTCTATTTATGAGCAAAAACAGAATGATGTGTTGCTAAGAGTTGAACTCGATCTTCTAGAAGAGCGACGTGAACAATCTCAGCTCCGAATTGCATCATACCAACGGTGCACTGCTCGATATTATAATTCCAGAGTAAAGGATAGACATTTTGAAGTTGGAGATCTTGTCCTTCGACGTGTTCTACCTAATAATAAAGAGCATGGTGCTGGTGTATTTAGTCCTTCTTGGGAAGGACCTTATGTTATTGATAATGTCATTCGACCTGGAACATATCATTTAGCTCGCATCGGTGGACAAAAGGTCGAGCATGCCTGGAATGCTGAATAACTTCGTCGTTATTATCAATAATTCTTCATAATGTCTTCAACAGCCTATTGTATCTTCATTAATATTCAATAATACTTCGGCTATTTCTTCAACTCGGTTATTACTTCGACTATTACTTCAACTCGGTTATTACTTCGGCTATTCTTCATTTATAGTTTTATGGCAGTTTTCGGACACCATAAAACTCGGGGGGCAGTGGGATCAGAATGTTATCTCCTACTGGTTTCCTAAGGGACTATGCAAACGTCCATTTAGAGGAGACAGGGTTTTAGATCGTCGAAGTATCTGAGTCTCAGATCATCGACGTCGACGTATCTGAATCTCCTTAAAATTCTAGGATTTTCTCCTCGCTTCATGTCTCAGCATGTCGTATTATGCAATTTCCCTCGAACAGAAAAGTAACTAAGCAAAACATTCGTTGTTCGAAGTGATATATTGCTATGATTTATTTTGACATGGAACTTTTGAAATACAGTTAGAGTTTGCATCACTCGTATTAACTGTTTTCTTAAGCGACCTAACCTATCCTAACGCTTAAAACTCGTTTTAAGTTAGTCGGATTTAAATCGCTAAAAGCGTACTGATCGATCACTTGTGATTGACTACTTAGTTAAAATTACTATCGTTTCTTATCGCCATTTTGCAGGAGCATATAAGGAAGGAAGAATATTTATTAAAGCAAAAGAAGTTGTCTACATAGAAAGGGGACAAAGCCCGCATTGTTTAAATAAAAAATAATAAAAAAAACAAAAAAGACCACTTCATGAGGAAGGGCTCGCGCCGTCATCGCCAGCTTTGTTTGTATCCTCCTTCCAGCTCTGCACAAGTTCGACCACATCCTCGCTAAGGATGGAGAAGTCAAAGTCCGGATGCTCGCAGAATATGTTGAAGATGATGGTCGACGAGGCGATGTCACTAGCCTTATCTTCGAGTTCTTTGACCTCGGTCGCTTTGAACTCTTCGATGGCTTTGTGAACCGCCTTGGTGGTCGCTTCTCTCATACGGTCCGGATACTCAGAAACGACCTTCTCGAGCTCTTTGACTTTCTCCTCGAGATTTTCCTTGGCGAGTTTCTCCTTGTTTAGGTCCTCAAGCATATGTTACTTCTCAGAGTGGAAGTTTGCTCTCTCCTCCTCCCAAGCCTTTTCTGAGTTCTCGAATGCTTGACACATTTCATCGACCTTCTCAGCTTTCTCCAAGCATTCGAGAACTGGATCGTGCA
Organism: Parasponia andersonii; assembly: GCA_002914805.1. Taxonomy (NCBI): domain Eukaryota; kingdom Viridiplantae; phylum Streptophyta; class Magnoliopsida; order Rosales; family Cannabaceae; genus Trema; species Trema andersonii. The sequence continues at coordinate 1,253,803 of JXTB01000004.1, forward strand.
TCAGGACAGCAGCAGCCGCAGTCTAAAAAAAAAAAATAAAGTATTATGAAAATCTCCAAGTCAACATCAAAAGTGAGAATTAAGAAGCTTACATTGGCCAGCATCCTCATCGCAGATCCGAAGGCGACCTTGGCGGAACGTCGCTTCATTCGCTCCCAACCTTCTTCAGACGTGAAGCGGTCGATGAAGGCTGCGCTCGTACCAGCCTTCTCTGGTAGTTGGTTAAGGAGTGTGAAGAGTTTGTCGCCTTTATCCGCCAGGTTCGGTTCCGAAGAGGTAGCAGCCTCGGTAGGGGGTTCTGAGGTGCTCGCTGGCTGAGATGGTTGAGGAGGGGGCGAGCTCGCTGGGATGTCCTCGAAGGTGACTTTTCTCTTCTTCGAGCAGTCAACCTTCTCCTTCCCTTTTGATGGCGGCGTACTCTCGGGTGTTTTGTTTTTTGCTATTGACCCGAGAGTTGATGGAGGAGCTCGCAGACCGCTTCCCATGACCATCTCTGTACAACAGAATATGTTCGTGAGCGAGGAAACGAAATATAAAGGTAATTAGGATAAGCGTGTAATTACCTTCTTCCTGTGGAGCTGGTTGAGGAGCTGGTGGGGACACGGTCTCTGGAGATGAGGGCTCTGAGCGAGGTGGTGTGGTCGGTGCCTTTCTTTTTCTGATCCTGGAGGATGAGGCACCCAAGTACGTCTTCTTCCTGGGCTTCTTCTTCGAGCTCGTTGGTCTGGAGGAGGTAATCAGGGGGTCTGGGAACACGACACCCTTTGGAATCAGACCGCAAGTGATTAGGTTCTTTGTTGTGCCTAGTACCTTCCAGTTAAATTCTTCAACTGGAAGGTCGTTGATCTGATATACTCTTGCGAGCTGATCCCTGGAGAGTCCCGGTCGATCCCTATTATCTGCGATGACATTGGAATCTGATCAGTATAAAGAATAAATATACAAACGAGACAGTAAATTGGAAGACTACCTACCAAGATTTCGGAAGAAGCCATTGGCTGCATAGTCAAAATGGAAAAATGGATTTTTCCATTTTCCCATGTTGTTGTGAACCCCGTAGATCGTTTTTATGGCTTGAATAGTTCACTTGCTCGCATAGAAGAAGTCGAGATCTGATGGATTTGATTTCACTTGCTAGAACCAAGCGAATTCCTCAGGAGAAGGGGTTTCTAAACCTAATTTATGATACAAAATATATAAACCTACCATATATCTATAAGTATTAGGGGTTAATTGAAAAGGGACGACCCCATAGTAATCAATGATCGATTTTATATACGGATGGAGGGGGAGGTGCACGCCGCATTTGAGGACTGCCTCGGAAAAGGAAGCGAGTCCACGAGGGGGTGTGTGTGGACGGTTGAATTCCATTGGAAGACGAAGGGGAGTGGCGATCTTGTAGCTGCTCGTGATTTTACTGAGTTTGTTCGACGTGCAGCTCGTTCGAACATTGGTACATGACGAGTTTCCCTCAACGTACTGATAGCCAGAAGAAAATGCGGGAGCATCCCTTATATGTCTGGGCCATTGATCCTGGGGAAGATCGCCTATTCGAGGACTACTTTGTCTTGCCCCAGTTATTTCTATCTCGGGTTCGGGCTCGAGATAATCCTCAAGGTTAATGGAACTAACACTTGAGCTGGATTCCCCAGAAAAGGCATTTCCTTCCCTAAATAGTTCCTCACTACTAGACATCTGAAAAGAAATACGCGGGGATTCAGATATTGAGGATTTCTACTATGCTAACATTCTGGGTATTTATTTTAAAGTTGTATTAAACAAACAAGTTTATTCCTAAATGGTCTACGGGTTCATCAGAAAGTGTTTGAGCAGTTCATCAGAAAGTGTTCGAGCAGTTCATCAGTAAATGAACTGTCAGTTTAGTAAGAATAAATTAGGGTATTAGACCTTAGAAATTCTTTTTATAGGATCATTTCTAAGTGATATCTAGTAATTCTACTCTACAGACTGAAAAAGAGGGAGTATAAGAGGAAAAAATCTCTTGTTTCACTTCGGTGAAATGAGTTTATTCCCAGATTGAAGTTATTTTTAAGAATGAAAGAAATAAGAGAAGACATACTGACCTTTCTTCAGAAGAGGAAGGTTTGAGTCGATTCGAAACTTCGGAGAAGAAGCGGTGATTGGAGCGACCTGGGAGATAGAACGGTGCTAGGGTTCTGAGAATTTCTGAAGTTTTCTGAGAGAAACAGTAAAATGAAACAGGATGAGATGGTTTCTGATATTTATAACCTATGTACCATTATATCGCAACCGTAGATCAGAGAATTTGAATTTTAAATCTGAAGGCTGAAGATTGCGCGGGGTTTGATTTTATCTGAAAAGTCAGGGTTGTTTAAAATTTGAAAAGATTTGGTTTTAAAAGTGACAGTTGATAGCATTAGACTTCCTCGAATTTCGCTCTTAGCTACACGTGTTCCGTTTTGACAGAAAAAAAGATACGCGTGATCTTGAGAGATGAGATTTGGAATCTGACGGATCTTCAACTACTCAGACCACAAGTTTAAGTTATGACGTCACAAGGTCGCACGGTAATTGGAAGCTCCATTTCATCCTAAAGAACTAATGGAGCTGGGGGCAATTGTTGTGCGGTCTAAAATCCTAAGGTCGCATGAGGGTTATATGCGACCTCCTCCGTGAAGGTTATATACGACCTCCTCCATGATGGTTATATGCGACCTCTTCCACAGGTTTTGTGCGACCTTCTCCGTGCAGTTTGCCTTGTCAAACAGGAAACCTATAAGAAGAGGGAAACACGTAAATACTATAAAGGAAACCTACAAGAAGAGGGAAACAAGTAAATGCTATGAAAGAAACCTACAAGGAAAGGGAAACTAAAGTATCCTATTTGTGATCAACTAGTTATCCGTTTTGAATAATTATCCAATTACATTATCCAGTTGTATAGTTACCCCTTTATACAATTAGAATCCTAGGGACATAAGGTTACCTTTACCTATATAAAGGGAGCTCTATGTTCCGAAGGGTATTCCAAGTTTGAGTAATTCAAAGGTTAGAGTATTCCAAGCTTTGGATAGTCTAAGTTTTTAGTATTTTCAATAGCTTTTCAGTCTTTCCGATTTCCAGACGATATTGTAACCTTGAGTGTTCGTTATTCTTCATAAAATAGTGAGACAACAGTGGACGTAGGCTCATCTTTTTCGGGGCTGAACCACTATAAAATCCTCTCTTATTTTTTGCTTTGATTATTGATTCAATTCACACAAGCCACATCTCTTGATTTTTTCTAAATTTATTGTTGATAAAACCTCCATCAACAATTGGCAAAGCATAAGTTATTCTTTAGAGCGATAGCTTTGGAGAACCAAAGCTTTGTTTCTATTAAGAACAACAAATGAGGAGAAGAGCTACGGATTAAATCTCGTAGCTTTCTGAATGCTCTAGGGTTCCCCAGAACCCGGGCATTCCAAATTAAGGTTTTCATAATACTTGGCGGGTCTGCATAACAGTTCTACTGAAACAGTTACATTTGTTACCTCTCGTAGGACTTCCTGTGTTTCAATAGAAGTTCCACTTCATCTCCGACCGTAGCATGTTTTTTCGATGCATTGACAGGTTTGACAAACCCCCTCGCAGTATTTTGTTGTTTACCTTTGTTTCTGGCAAGCATTTTCCCATCGTTACCTCTGTTTTGTACCTCTATCCTCGTACTACCCCGAAGTAGTATTCGTAGCGAAGTCACCAGGACCAGTGGTGTTACCCTTTGACTTAATAAAGCCCGAAGGCCTATCAGGACCTTGTTTGCAGTCTTGATTCGAAGTTAGGTGGGATAAGTAAGCCTCGTTATTCCTTGAGCCCAAAAATGAAACATGACCCGAATTTTTGCCCAAAAACGAACCAAGACCTGAATTTCCTAGGCCTTCATCACCCTTAATAGGCTCAGATATCCTATGGCTTGACTTGCCCATTTTATTATTTCCCTCCGCCACCAAACCAATATTCAAGTTTGAAATTGAAATGTGATTTACCTTGTTACTCACCACCTTTCCTGGCCCACTCTCTCCAACTGCCATAGCTACTCCTGTAATTTGAGGCGAAAGCACTCAGGAATAAACTTGGACTATATCACTGTAGCGTCTTTCGGCACTGGTCCCGGCTCGTCAAAATTTTCTTTCAATGGTGATGGTCTTCCGAACCCGTTAGCCTCTTCCCATCGGCCACGATGATCGAAAGGTTTAGCAAAGGATGATCCCTTCAGCCAATTCCCAATGGGAAATTTGTTATTTGCAATCATGTGATGAGGCTCTTCCAGCAAGCATTCCCTCGAAATGTGGCCGAGCCGACCATAAGCGAAGCAAAAGTCCAGCATCTTCTCCTACCGAAAATCGACCCAAACAACATTACTGTTTGATCCCACACGAACATTAGCATCCCTCCTCAAAGGCAAATTGATATCCATACAGACCCACACATGCTTAAACTTACCAATGCACTATGCCTGGAAGCATCCGTATCTACCTCAACACATGGCCCAATCTTGTTTACTAGCAGACGCCCGATATCTTTGTTCATTGTTTTAGGGAATAACCTCCCAATAGACACACAATAGTGGAAGCGATAAAAATAAATGTGAAAAATAATACTAAAATAAATAAATAAGACACACACAAAATTAGCGTAGTCCACTAATTTGACTACGTTCATGGAGCTGCTGTAGATCTTTACTATAGGGAGAAAAGAAATCTTTACAAGTGTTTACAAACACTCTCAACACTCTTCACATCCAGACACCGAATACACCCAAGAGAAAAATTGTATTTTTCTCTAACTTTTAAGAATAAAATCTCTCTATTTTATTATCATTATGCTCGGTGTTTCTCACTTTTCTGGGATAAGTAGAATGAAGGAATAAGGCCACTATTTATAGGCTTGGATGACTAACCCCTTCACTAACTATTTATATATTATTTCCATATAATATACGTAGCCAATACACAGTTTCCTTCATCGTATTTTTTTTTTCTTCTCTTATACGGTGCAAAACCGTGTTTCATGTACACGGTTAATACACGGAAAGAAACAAATTCTACCGCTTGACAATCTCCCACTTGAAGACTAATTTCAATTATGTCTCCACACTCGATCAGTGCAGTAGCTCATCTTCTCTTCTTCATACTTGCAAGCTAACTGAAGCTGAACACAGCTTCAGTTTGTCAATGTTCACCATTTTAGTTAATACATCCACTGGACTCTTGCTTCCTGAAATCTTCTCTAGCACCAAGACTTTATCTTCCAAAGTTGAGCGTATGAAGTGATACCGAACCTGTATATGCTTTGTCCGAGCATGATACACAGGGTTCTTCGCGAGATGAATAGCACTTTGATTGTCACAATGCAAAGTGTTCTTCCCATAATTCTGACCAAGTTCCTCTAAAAAGCTCTGTAACCAGATCAACTCCTTACTTGCTTCCGTCACAGCAACATACTCTGCTTCAGTAGTAGATAGAGTGACAATCTTTGTAGCTTTGAGCCCCAGCTGACTGCCGTACTACCTAATGTAAATACATATCCAGTGGTACTCTTCCTGCCGTCTATATCACTAGCCATGTCAGCATTAACATAGCCCTGTAGACCTAAATCTGACTTTCTAAAGCATAAGGCCATATTGCTAGTGCCTCTCAAGTACCTAAGAATCCACTTCACCGCTTTCTAGTACTGTTTTCCCAGATTGCTCATATATCGGCTCACAACTCCCACTGCATGTGCTATATTTGGTCTAATACATACCATGGCATACATAAAGCTGCCAATAGCAGAAGAATATGGTACCTTGGCTATGTGAGCTTGCTCCTGCTCTGTTAAGGGTGACTGTTCCTTGGTTAGTTTGAAGTGACTAGCTAAAGGAGTACTCACATGCTTTGCACCATTCATATTAAATCTGCTAAAAACCTTCTTCATATACTCCTCTTGAGATAGCTTTATAACTCCCAAGTCCTTCATAGAAAACTCTATTGACAATTCTCTCTTGAGCTTATCAATTTCCTCTATATTAGCTCCAGCAATCAATATATCATCTACATATAAAAGTAGAATAATATAAGGATGTTAAACCTCTTAATATAATAACAGTGATCTGCCTGGCACCGTAAGTAACTATTGTTACTCATAAACGCATCGAACTTCTTGTACCACTGTCTTGGAGCCTGTTTTAGGCCATATAGGCTCTTTTGAAGTTTGCATACCATTCTCTCATTTCCTTGTACTTCAAAACCTTGTGGCTACTTCATGTAAATTTCTTCCTCTAGGTCACCATGAAGAAATGCCGTCTTGACATCTAATTGCTCTAGATGCAAGTCTTCTTTAGCCACCAACCCAAGTACTGTTCTGATAGTGGTCAATTTGACCACTAGAGAGAAAATCTCGGTGTAATCGATACCTTCCTTCTATTGAAAGCCTTTGATAACAAGTTTTTCCTTGTATTGTTTACTACCATCATGTTCTTCTTTTATTTGGTACATCCACTTGTTGTGTAATGCCTTCTTTTCTTCTGGTAGTTCTGTCAACTCCCATGTCTGATTGGACGCCAGTGAGTTCATCTCATCTATCATGGCTAACTCCTACTAGGTTGACTCATCATGCTGCATTGCTTCTTCATAAGTCTTTAGCTCGTCTTTATCAGTTAATAGAATGTAATGCAGTGCTGGGGAATATCTCTAAGGAGGTCGAATTGTTCTGGAAGATCTTTTGAGTTCACCCACTGTAGTCTATGGGTCTGCTGCTGGTGCTATAGCTTCTTGATCTTTCTCGCCATCATTAATCTTCATTTCATCCGTTGGGATCTCATTCAATTGTATTACCCCAGCCTTTTTTTTTTACTTCAGAACATACACTATCAGCTCTGGTGCCCAATCTGTCCCTGTACATCACTTCGTCATTGAATATGATGTCCCTGCTTCTGATGATCTTCCGATTTTGGTCATCCCAGAAATGATAACTAAACTTAGCATCACCATAAGCAATAAAGAAACATTTTTTAAACTTGGGATCAAGTTTACTTCTATTGGCAAGATCTATATGAACATAAGATAGACAACCAAACACTTTCAAGAAAGAAAGATTTACTTTTTTACTGCTCCAGACCTCCTCTGGTATTCTGTAATCTAGTGGTACTGAGGGCCCTTTGTTGATAAGATATGCAGCAGTGTTAACTGCATCGGCCCAAAATGTCTTTGGCAACTCTACGTGCAATCTCATGCTCCTTGCATGTTCATTCAGGGTTTTGTTCATTCTTTCAGCAACATCATTTTGTGAGGTTTCCTTAGAATGGTTTTCTTGAACTTGATCCCATTATTGGCACAATACCTCTTGAAATCATCAACATCGTGTTCTCCCCTATTGTTAGACCATAAGCATTTCACTTTCAGATTTGTTTCATTCTCAACTATGGCTTTCCACTTCTTAAAGGTATCATAAACATCAGATTTATTTTTCAGAATATAAACCCATACCTTTCTGCTCGAATCATCAACGAATGTCACATAGTATCTTGAGGCTCCAAGGGATGTCATAGGAGATAGCCCCCACATTTCTGTGTGAACCAACTCCAACTTTGCTATTTTCGGTTCTCTTCCACCTTTCGAAAAACTCACTATTTTTTGCTTGCCAAAGATATAGCTTTCACACAGGCTATGCTCAACTGACTTTAGCTTTGGTAGTTTTCCTTTTGACAGCATTACCTTCATTCCTTTTTCGCTCATATGCCCAAGTCTACAGTGCCATAGACTTGAATTAACTTCAGCATCGACGGTCGCCAAAGTATTTCTGCAACTGGAAATTATGTAGAGAGTTCCAGTTTTGTTTCCTTGAGCAACAACTATGGCTCCTTTGCTAACCTTCCACGAGCCACCAGTAAAGGTCACATTGTGTCCTTCCTCGTCAAGTTGTCCCACCGATATAAGGTTTCGCGTCAATCTCGGCACATGCCTTACTTTCTGGATTTTCCACACCGATCCGTTTGACATATTCAGACGGATATCACCTATACCAATAATACCTAAAGGTTCTTCATCGGCTAGATAAACCTTTCCATAATTATGAGCAATATAATTTTCTAATATATCACGGTATGCAGTGGTATGAAACGAAGCTCCAGAGTCTAAGACCCAATAGTCAATTGGATTATCTATAGATAATAGTAAAGCATCTTGTACCTCATCAGTCACGGTATTCGCATCGTTTCTACTATCGTCTCTCCTTAGTGCTCTGCAATTATTTTTTATATGGCCAGTCTTGCCATAATTCCAGCATTCTGGTCTTCTTCTAGATCTGGACTTGTCTCTATCATTCCTTGACTTGGATTTACTACGACCTCGGTTAGAATTCTTCTCATTGCTTCTGCCCCTGCTCTCAAGATTTAGAGCAGAACTCGATGATGCGCCTTCACCCGAATCAATTCTGTGAACTTCTTCCGTCAAAATTCGGCCTCCAACATCATTGAATTGTAGCTTTCCTTCGCCTACAGAATTGCTAACCACAACCCTCATTGGTTCTGATGAGGACAGGGTAAGCATGAGAGCATGAAATGCAGATCTTATCCAAGTTCTCTTTGGTCCAGTTACAAGAGCACATGCAAAGAAATTCCAAAGTACATTAAGTGAGCTAATTCAAAGCGTTCAGGCTGAGGTCAATTCTTGGAGGCCTGAGGTTAATGTTCCACGTGGTCCACAATGTTGGATTTCCATGATTCAAGCTTTGGAATAATCTAGAAAAGACTCTCAAAATAGAATTACTCAAGGGTGCATGAATTAAAGCTTAGTTTCCTGATTTTGGTGACTTACCCGAATTTGACATATCAAGGAAAATAGGTGGCTATAACTAACTAAATTATGTTTCTTATTTAGTTATTATTAGTTTCATTTTTGAGTCGTAAGGCTTGCATGCCAATTAAGATACTTTCCTTTTCTTTTATTGAGGAGTAGGCATTTGTTTTAGGGTAAGTGTAGGAGTTCAATTTTCAGAATTCTAATTAGGATATTTTAGTTTCCTTTTCTTGTTTTGGGCAGATTCTAAGGGTTTTTACAGCCAATATTTGTGGTCTTTATGTATATAAATAGCCATTAGCTAAATGAAAAGAGTAGATTACAATTCATTAAAATTAAGAGCAATTTCTCTTTGGTTCTTTGAGAACTTATCAGATTTCTCTGTTGCATTCATTCCTTGACTTATCAATCGAGTTTTCCATCATTGATTGTGGCGTCTTCCTTTATACCAAGGTTCACATATCTTTATAGGTGTTGGGTCGAGGTTTTTCATCAGAATTTGATAGTAGAACGGTCCTAGGCATCATCCTTGTTTCGGGTTTCGTTACAAGTTGGTAGGGTTCATATCATTTGGTATCAGAGCATGGAATGCAGATCTTATCCAAGTTCTCATTGGTCCAGTTACAAGAGCACATGCAAAGAAATTCCAAAGTACATTAAGTGGGCTGATTCAAAGTGTTTGGTCTGAGGTGAATTCTTGGAGGCCTAAGGTTAATGTTCCACATGGTCCAAAAGGTTGGACTTCTATGATTCAAGCTTTGGAAACTAAATTACGTTTCTTATTCAATTATTATTAGTTTCATTGTTGAGTTGTAAGACTTGCATGCCAATTAAGATACTTTCTTTTTCTTTTATTGAGGAGAAGGCATTTATTTTAGGGTAAGTGTATGAGTTCAATTTTTAGAATTCGAATTAGGATATTTTAGTTTCCTTTTCTTGTTTTGGGCAGCTTCTAAGGATTTTTACAGCCAATTTTTGTGGTCCTTATGTATATAAATAGCCATTAGCTAAATGAAAAGAGCAGATTACAATTCATTAAAATTAAGAGCAATTTCTCTTTGGTTCTTTGAGAACTTATTTGAACTTATCAGATTTCTCTGTGGCGTTCATCCCTTGACTTATCAATCGAGTTTTCCATCCTTGATTATGGCGTCTTCCTTTATACCAAGGTTCACATATCTTTATAGGTGTTAGGTCGAGGTTTTCCATCAGAATTTGATTGTAGAATGGTCCTAGGCATCATCCTTGTTTCAGGTTTCATCACAAGTTGGCGGGGTTCGTATCATTTGGTATCAGAGCATGGAATACAGATCTTATCCAAGTTCTCATTGGTCCAGTTACAAGAGCACATGGAAAGAAATTCCAAAGTACATTAAGTGGGCTGATTCAAAGTATTTGGGTTGAGGTGAACTCTTGGAGGCCTAAGTTTAATATTCCATATGGCCCAAAAGGTTGGATTTCCATAATTCAAGCTTTGAAATAATCTAGAAAAGACTCTCAAAATAGGATTGCTCAAGGGTGTGTGAATTAAAGCTTAGTTTCCTGATTTTGGTGACTTACCCGAATTTGACACATCAAGGAGAATAGGTGGCTGCAATTAACTAAATTATGTTTCTTATTTAGCTATTATTAGTTTCATTATTGAGTTGTAAGGCTTGCATGCTAATTAAGATACTTTTCTTTTCTTTTATTGAGGAGCAGGCATTTGTTTTAGGGTAAGTGTAGGAGTTCAATTTTCAGAATTCTAATTAGGATATTTTAGTTTCCTTTTTCTTGTTTTAGGCAGCTTCTTAGGGTTTTTACTGCCAATTTTCGTGGTCTTTATGTATATAAATAGCAATTAGCTAAATGAAAAGAGTAGATTACAATTCATTAAAATTAAGAGCAATTTCTCTTTGGTTATTTGAGAACTTATTTGAACTTATCAGATTTCTCTGTGGCGTTCATCCCTTGACTTATCAATCGAGTATTCTATCCTTGATTGTGACGTCTTCCTTTATACCAAGGTTCACATCTCTTTATAGGTGTTGGGTAGAGATTTTTCATCCGAATCTGATTGTAGAACGGTCCTAGGCATCATCTTTGTTTCTGGTTTTATCACAAGTTGGTGGGGTTCGTATCAGGTTCCTAGCTATTTGGTAGAGATGCTAGAAGAATTAGAGCACGAACATTATCGTCAAAATTAATTTCGACTGATGTCAAGTGTGAGATGATCGTGTTCAACTCATTGATATATGTTGCAACTGAAGCACCTTCTCCCATCTTTAGATAAAACAACTTCTTCATCAGATGTACCTTGTTATTTGCCGATGGTTTCTCACACATGTCTGACAGGATGCTCATCATCTCTACTATGGTTTTCGCCTCCGCCACATTATGAGCAACGTTCTTCGTTAGCGTCAATCGGATTATGCCTAACACCTGTCGATCAAGGAGTTCCCAATCATCATTCTCTATCTTCTTGGGTTTCTTCCCTGATAGAGGATGATGTAACTTTTTACTATGCAAATAATTATTAATTTGTAATCTCCAGTATAAGAAGTCTGTACTGTCGAACTTGTCAATTCCGGGTCCTAATCCTTAATCTCCAGCCATCGCTCCCACTAAAATTGAAACTTCGCTCTGATACTAGTTGTTAGGAAATAACTTCTCCAATAGACACACAATGGTGGAAGCGATAAAAATAAATGTGAAAAATAATGCCAAAATAAATAAACAAGACACATACAAAATTAACGTGGTTCACCAATTTGGTTATGTCCACGGAGCTACTGTAGATCTTTACTATAGGGAGAAAAGAAATCTTTACAAGTGTTTACAAACACTCTCAACATTCCTCACATCTAGACCCCGACTATACCCAAGAGAAAAATTGTATTTTTCTCTAACTCTTAAGAATAAAATCTCTCTATTTTGTTCTCACTATGCTTAGTGTTTTGCACTTATCTGGGATGAGTAGAATGAAAGAATAAGGCCACTATTTATAGGCTTGGATCACTAACCCCCTTAATAACCATTTACATATTATTTCCATATAATATACGCGGCCAATACATAGTTTCCTTTACCATGTTTTTTTTTCCTTCTCTTACATGGTGCAAAATTGTGTTTCATGTACATGGTTAATACACGGAAAGAAACAAATTCCATCGCTTGACACATTGCGTGAAGAGGCAGCCCATATATCTGGACCCTAAAACCACCCCTATCATCCCCAACATAGTCTTCTAATTTTTTTCATGCAAATAAGGGACTTAGAGAAATGCTAAAGTTCACCATCTAGGATTCAACCCCTCTCAACATCTTGCCTAAAGGAAAAGAGAAAAGTATCCACCGTGACTGTTCCTTATCTCAAAACCTTTTATAGCTCCGACAAGATATGTTGAGTAGTCTCTTCTGTGCCCTAAAAGTATATATATTTTAAATATTTGCTAAAATAATAAAACGATATTTTTCTCTTTGAATTTGTGCATAATTTATATGTCTTTAATTATCAAAAAATCTCTAATTTATTTATGTGATCACAAATTTAGTATATAAGTGTTATATATGTGAGGATTAAATTTGTGATGATTAAATTTATGGATAATAAACTATACATAGTCTATAATAATTAATTAAAATATAAGATCTTTAATTAAATATTATTAGTATGGTCCATTAACATTGATAATGTAATAGTCTTATCTAGACTATTGATGTGTTGACATCACAATAGAGGTACTTTATATAATTCGATAATATAAGATTAGACCAAACATGATTTGAATCTCATATAAATTCTATTTACTGTTGAGAGTTCAAATAATATCACTAGATGATCTTACGTAAATCAATCTTAATCTTAAGTAGTTATAGACTCCTATTTATAATATTATATTCTTTAATATACTTGTTAAAGGTTTGTTTCCTAAATAAATTGAAATACTTATATCTTGAGAGTATAATGAGATGAGTAGCTGGGAATATAGCTTACAGATATAGAATCCGTTCCTTCCATTAGGAAGCTAGAAAGATAATTCCTTTATATATTGATTCAGGACTCGAATAGTTTGAGTACTTAATTTATAATATATTTATAAATTAGTTGTTCATTAGAGAATCAATGGTACTGGAGGATAAAGATATAATAAGAGAGGTAAATGGAATATGACCTTGCTCTAATTATGAATTATTTATAGAGGATTGAACTATATGCAATGACTAAATCGATGGACTGCTCACTATTTTCTGAGTAAAATAATTCTATAATTTTAAGAGTGCAATTCCAGATTTTTAGTAGAGTAATACTAGAATTAATAAATTAGACAAATTGATAATTAGTTATCATAATTTATTAGAGCTTAAATTACAGATCCATAGGTCCCCAATTCTACCTCTTAGAAACACTGTAATGGATATTACATTATTTTTGGTATTGTATACTTTGTCTAGATAAATTGTTTGTCTACAATAATTAATAATTGTTATCAATTAATTAATTTTGAATTAATTAATTTACATTTATGGGGGGATAAGTTTCCTAATTTGTTTAAATTTTGAATTTAAAAATGTCTAATTATCAAATAATTAGATAAATAAAAATTAGGAAACTAACTGAAGGTGAAAGAGTTATCTACTAGTTTATATATATATATATATGTATAGAAAATCTAGTAATTTATTTAGGACCAATAAGATTGGACTAATAGTTTAACCTAGAAAATTATATTAGATATAACAACTCAGTTAAATAAAACATTAGATATTTATTAGTAAAAACACATAAGATTTTAAAATAATGAGTGAGAGAGGGGTATATGACAATATCTCTCACAGTCTTCATCATTAATCAAGTACTGTGAGATTTAATTGGTACCTAGAGATGCTCATATTTCGTCCGCCCTACGAAGGGTGCCTATTTAAATTAATAGGAAGACTTAATTTCCAAGAGAAAGGATTTTAGAATGTATTTCAAAATTTACCTGCCTTATGGCGGCAATTTTGAGTTAAGTTGCTACAATCTGAAATAATGAATCATACTCATGAGGATATAATTAAACTGTTAATATTATCTTGACCATAAAACGGTAGTTAATAAATGAAAGAAAATATGAGATATTTTAATGTTTTATTTATTAATTGAAAATGTCTCAATTCAATTAATAATTATGTGACCTATCCTACGACGACACCTAATTAGAGAAAATTGAATTACTATGGAATTAGTAAATAAGTTTGTGTTTACTTACTTGCATTATACATCACATTTACTATTTTGAAGTCTTTGTGATATTTATTTTCAAATATGTTAAAAGTTGTTTTATTTATTTAATTTCAACAAACATGTCAACCTTGAATCCCGTTATTGCTTTACTCGCAAACGAAAAATTAACTAGAAATAATTTTATTAAGTTGAAAAATAATATGAATATCATACTTGTTAGTGACAACTACAAGTTTGTGCTTAGGAGGAATATCCTCCATAATTAGCTGCTAATGCTACTCATGCTACATGAGAAAGTTATGAAAAATGGATTTATGCCAATAATAAAGCTCCCTGCTACATGCTAGCAGGCATGACTGACGTACTTAGAGCTAAGCATGAAAGGATTGAGATTGCTTATGAGATAATGGAGTCTCTCCAAGTCATGTTTGGGTAACAATCTGATCAATCTCATCATGACGCTATTAAAAAGGCTATAAATGCGAAGATAAAGAAAGAAACTTCGGTGAGAGATCAAGTTTTGAATATGATCAATTACTTTAGAGAGGCTAAAGTTCATGGGGCTATGATCGATGACCGCATCTAAGTGAGTATGATTCTAGAATCACTCTCACATGATTTTCTTCAGTTCAAGAGCAACTATATTATGAACAAGTTGAATTATACGATGACTCAGTTACTCAATAAACTACAAACCTTCGAATCAATATCAAAAGATAAAGGTAAAGATGGCTCAACAACTATTGCTGAAGTAAATGTTGCAGAAGCAAATCCCTCTACCTCTAACAAAAACAAGAAAAGGAAGAGAAATGGTGCCTCTAGGTCTAAGACTAAAAAGACTAGGAAGAACAACTCTACGGATAAAATGCCTAAGGGAAAATATTTTAACTGCGGAGTTGAAAGGCATTAGAAGAGAAACTATATCAAGCATCTCTCCGAATTGGAAGAGAAGAAGAAAGGTAAATATGATTTACTTGTTTTAGAAGCTTGTTTAGTCAAAGAAGATTTATTAGATATATCTCTATGGATAGTTGATTCAGGAGCCACTAATCATGTTTGTTCTTTTTTTTTTCTTTTCTAGATACTTAGTTCTTTAAGGGAGCCAATGAGGAATTCATGATGAGAGTGGGCAATGGAGCCAAAGTTTCAGCAAAAGCAACAGGAATCGTTCATCTTCATTTTAGGAATAAATTTTTGTTATTAAACAATGTTTATTTTATTCCTAGTTTTCATAGGAATTTGATTTCTATTTCAAGACTATTTAAACCAATGTTTCATATTTTTTTTCTTAATAATGAGATTATTATTTCTAAAAATGGTTTAAATATTTATTCTGCAAAAATAGAGAATGAACTTTATATGTTAAGACTGGACGAAAAATCACTGCTTAATACCGAAATATTTAAAGTAGAATATGCCAAACTTAAAAAGTAAAAAGTTTCCCATGACGACAATATTTATCTTTGGCACCTTAAGTTAGGGCATATCAATCAAGATAGGATACATGAACTTGTAAAGTATGGTCCTTTAAGAGAGCTAAAAGTTGGCATTTTACTAGTTTATAAATCTTGTCTAGAAGGGAAAATGACTAAGAGACCTTTCTCAGTAAAAGGCAAAAGGGCCAAAGAACCCTTTGAGCTTGTGCATAGCAATGTACGTGGTCCATTGAATATACAAGGAAGAGGCGGTTATGAATACTTTGTCACATTTATTGGTGATTATTCATGATATGGATACGTGCACCTAATGCAAAGAAAATCTAAAACCTTTGAAAAGTTTTGAGAATTCATAACAGAAGCTGAAAAGCAATTAAGTAAGTCATTAAAATATTTTCAATCAAATTAAGGAGGCAAATACCTTGATAATGAATTTAAAAATCACTTGTTGGAGAATGACATCCTATCCTAACTCACAGTACTTAGAACACCACAATAGAATGGTGTTAGAGAAAAAAGAATCTAAACTTTACTTGATATGGTTAGATCAATGATGTACTACTCTTCGCTACCACTCTCATTCTAGTGTTATGCACTCCAAACTGATGTTTACATTTTGAATGTAGTACCTTCCAAGTCTATCCAAAAAACACCTTTAGAGTTGTGGAATGGATGCAAACCTAGTTTATGTCACATTCGCGTATGGGGGTGCCAAGCATATAGAGTGTCCAGAATTCTCACACGTGCATCTTGCAAATAATAAATATTTTACCATGTCAGTTTGCTACACTCATATTTATTTTCATAAATAAAATGCTTGATTTAAGTGCTTATTATGATATATAAAATTTTTGAATTATCTAATAAAATTCCTAGTTCTATGTACAGTGAAAGGTCAGTTTTCATATCGGGAAGAAATTGATGTGCTAAGGGTCCAAGGTTATCTCCTAATGGATAAATACTTCTTCTATTATTCTTAACAACAACTTAGGTAGACGTAATTTAGCATGTTTTACTATATGTGTATATTTGTTATTTTTCTTTAGAAGAGAGTAGTTCTATTTTAATGTCATTATTTGGTACTATTAATTAAAATAAGTTATGTGTTTGACCAGTCATACACGATATCTATAAGTGACTATTATAAGTATTACTATTATTATTATTATTGTTTTCTTTATTTGTTTATTTATAAGAGGTCAGCTAGGCCATGAATTATTTAAGAGCTTTTCTAACCAACTCAAACTCATTTACACTACTTAAATAAATCAACATTTTTTTTATTCTCCAAAACCCTCCTCAGAATCGACCCACTCTCTCTCCCTTTCCCATATCTCTTTAACTCAAGCAGCAGCTCCACAAGATTTACTGTGAATTAATTTCAGTAAATCAACTCAATCTTATCTATAACAAGGGTGAGCATATTTTCTTAAGGTTTGTTACCTTTAATAATTTTGGTATCATATATTGATGTTTATTTTTTTTATTGATCCACTCTTATCCTTGCCACTAGATAGGAATAGTTAATGGTAGTGAATAAAACATTTCTCGGTTTTAGGAATCTAGTATGTAATGTTTCTCTCTCTATATATATTTATACACACCTATACATGTGATTTAAGATGCCTTGTTTTGATTTTGGAGCTCACTTTAATTTTCTAGAAACTATAGATTACTTTTATTTTTTTTATGATAATGGTTGTTAGCTGAGCAACGTATATGATTGGGAGATTACTTCTTTTAAGTGATGATACGGTTTTTTATTATTATTATTTAGTAGACTAGTTATTCTTTTTTTTAATCATTTTTTTTATGTTTTATCTCTAACCTGATATGGAAGTTTCTATTCTCACTTCTACTTCTTGTTTTCATACCTTATATTCATTGATGCAAATTTGTTGGACCTAATAAATTTAATTCAGTTTTTGGAGAGATTATAATGATTAATGAATATGACAAGTTTTATTATTATTCTGAATACTAGGAAATATACTTGTCATGGTGTGAGTATGTTTAGAGATATGGACATAAAATTTCAGTCATTGGTCACAACAAGAATATGCAATTATGGGCTGACATAATTTGTTATATTCTTGTTAATTTGATGTACGATACATTTTCAAAAAAAAATGTATTTAAATGTAGCGCACCCTAGGCTTAACTATATGACTATGTAGGTCAAACTAGGAAGCATTACTCTT
Source organism: Parasponia andersonii (assembly GCA_002914805.1). Classification (NCBI taxonomy): domain Eukaryota; kingdom Viridiplantae; phylum Streptophyta; class Magnoliopsida; order Rosales; family Cannabaceae; genus Trema; species Trema andersonii. The sequence continues at coordinate 1,271,444 of JXTB01000004.1, forward strand.
TTATAACCCATATTTTTAGTTTTTACAAAAAGGTGGGCCAAATTTAAACTTTTTGAGCTCTAAAACAAAAGAAACTATGTGGCATTACTTTTTGAAAGTGTCTTTATAAAATATACAACTAAAAACTCTATATCTATTTATCTTGCCATCAGTAGTAATATTTACAACACACTAGAATAACAAAATACAAATAAAACACCGCCCACAAGTCAAGCTCGTCTACATCGGTATGATCATGACGACAAGAAAGTGTGCTAGCCAACTAGCAACTCTATACATCAAAAAAGTCCTCACCTGCATCAGACGAACTAAATGAGCTAATGCTTAGTAAGTAAAGATCATGCATGCTTGTGAACATATTTCATGCATAAACTTTATTGAAATTCCCATTGTATTCTTTCTTTCATGACTTTTCATTTTGATGCACTTTTCTTAGAAAACATTTCTTTACAGGGCCCTTGAGTACATTACAAAGTCGCGGCAGTCGGTAGGCCGTGCCCACCTGTGCGGGAAGGAAACACATGGCCAATGTGCACCATACCTACCCAACGCAGACCGACTAAGTAAGGCACCTGATAAATCTCATAGTACAATGCTCAGTCCCGGCAGCTGGTAAGCCGTGCCCATTTATGCAGGATGGATGCCTGTGCAAACCATACTTACCCAACACAGACAGACTAAATACTTTACTTAAAACATATCTCGTAAAATTAGTACAATGGTACTACTTTAAATCCAATGTGTGGAAAACTTCACTTC
>JXTB01000004.1:1279831-1303713 GCA_002914805.1 Parasponia andersonii
CACTGCATGGGAACCCTTCGACAAATATTAGTACAATAACACATATTGAAAGCATTTAACAATAAAGAATGAGAAATTTACTGTAAAGTTGATTCGAGTCACTTGATATGTCTATTATGCAATATGAACATGTTTATTATTGGCCTATTATGCATGTGAGAATCTTGGGCATTACATTAAATGGGAACTAAAATGTCTTGAACAGGTCTTTAAGCACATCAAGGTTCCTTTAGAGAGGAATCTGCCTTCACCTTATTTTATTCCTAAAGACTCAAGGTAAGTGGAAATTCCACTTTAACATCACAAGAACCTATGTATATGATTGTATATATTAAAGGTGGTATATCTGTGACATTGAGATTTATATATTTGAAAATTTTTCATATCATTTTCATTAAGTATATCATGTTTGCATGCACAAAATAATTATTTACAAGTTATAAGTTTAATTAAGAGTCTTATACCCTAAACGTTATTCATTTTGAAGAGGGGTATGGTTCTTATCTTGTTGATCTAGTTGGTAAATGTGGTAAAATATCTTGAGGTTCAGTCCAAGATAGGGTGAGCCAAAACTAGAGGGAGGTCAAATCCCTAACCATTCCAAGACAGAGTAAGCCTCAAATGATATTTATTAAGAGGATACCTACTATGTCACTGAGTTAAGAAGTATACGAAGACGGGGGCCCAAATATGATTTGAATATTAATGTTTTTTAAGGAAAGTAAGGGTATAAAGATTTATAAGTTTTATGTACAAATTGTTATAGGCATGCATCGATTTCCATTTACTGAGCTATTACTCATTTAGTTCTTGTGATGCAGATGATCAGAACTAGGAATAATGTTGGCTGAGCTGTTTTCACTTCAATGCTATTCATATGCCAGTTTTGAACTGAAGGACTTTTTAAAAACCTTATACATATTTTTACTACGTATGTATATGTAGTGATCCTGTGGGAGTTATTAATAGTATTAGCACTGTGTTTTGTATTGTACAAAATATATATTACTGCAGTGTAAAATAGGTGTATTGTAGATGTTTTTAGAACCAAACAGAAAAGTTTAAATTCATCCTCTACTTTCTGCTCTTACAAGGTCAATGAAAGTAAGATAACACTGTTTAGCTTTTCTACGTATAAGTGAGCATATTTCTGTGTAGTATAGCTAGGGGGTATTACAGCATATTTACTAAAAGGAGAGATTGGGATGCTAGATCCATGTAGAGAAGTTTGTTTATTTGTAGATTATCCAATTGGCACAAGAGGAGGTTTATTTTATAGTCCTCAAGAGAAAAAGGTATTTGTATCAACAAATGCTACTTTTCTTGAAAATGACTATATGATAGATTTCAATCTCGAAGTAAAGTTTTACTAGAGGAATTACTTTCTAATAAGATTAGACCACAACGAACAACAGTTGTTGAATGACAAAATTATGAGACCATTATTCCAGATCAGAATACTTTGGTAACTCAACATAGTGGGAGGGTTTTTAGACCACTTGCTCACTACAAAGAAGTTGGAGAAGTCCATGCTGCTATTTTCGATAGTAGCCAAGATGATCTATTGACATACAAGCACGCAATGGAAGATTCTGATAAGGAAAAATGACAAAAGGCTATGAACCTAGAAATGAAATCTATGCATTCTAATTCTGTTTGGAAACTTGTAGATCTACTTGAAGATGTCAGGCCTATTGGACGTAAATAGATCTATAAAAGAAAAAGAGGTGCAGATGGAAAAGTTGAAATGTTCAAGGCTAGATTAGTGGGGAAGGGTTATACTAAAAAAAAGGGTTTCTCACCAGTAGCTATGCTAACATCCATACGTATCCTATTATCCATTGTTGCATATTTAGACTATGAAATATGGCAAATAGACGTCAAGACAACTTTTTTGAATGGCTATCTTAAAGAAAGCATCTATGCAATTAGAAGATTTTGTACCTAAAGGCCAAGAGTAGAAAGTCCGCAAGCTATATAGGTCTATTTATGGACTTAAGCAAGCTTCAAAATCATGGAATCTAAGATTTGATTAGACAATCAAGTCTTATAGTTTCGATCAAAATGTTGATGAACCTTGTGTATACAAGTACATCAAAGACAAGAAAGTGGTCTTCCTTGTTCTTTATGTAGATAATATTTTTCTCATTGGGAATGATGTGGAAACATTATCTAATATAAAGAAGTGGCTAGTCGAGCAATTCCAAATAAAACATTTGAGAGAAGTAAGTTATATGCTTGGAATCTAAGATTTGATGAGACGATCAAGTCTTATAGTTTCGATCAAAATGTTGATAGACCTTGTGTATACAAGTATATCAAAGATAAAAAAGTAGTCTTTCTTGTTCTTTATGTAGATGATATTTTTTTCATTGGGAATGATGTGGAAACATTATCTAATGTAAAGAAGTGGTTAGTCGAGCAATTCCAAATAAAAGATTTGGGAGAAGTAAGTTATGTACTTGGGATCTAGATTAATCGAGATCACCAGAACAAACTTTTGGCACTGTCTCAAGCATCTTATACTAATAAGATACTCATTTATTTTTTGATGCAAAAATCCAAGAAAGGATAGCAACCTTCTCGACATGGAGTTATCCTTTCCAAAGAGCAATGTGCCAAGACGTCTCAAGAGGAAGAGGATATGGGACGGGTTCCTTATGCATCTATAATTGGCAGCCTTATATACACCATGTTGTATACTAGGCCTGACATATGCTATGCAGTAGGGATAGTCAGTCATTTTCAATCAATCTAGAATTAGATCACTCGATGGTGGTAAAGCATATTCTCAAGTATCTTAGGAGAACAAGAATTTATATGGTAGTTTATTCAAGTCAGAACTTGATTCCTATTGGTTACACTGATTCTAATTTTCAATCAGACAAAGATATTCTTAAGCCAACATCTGGGCCAGTGTTCACTCTTGGTGGTGGAGCTATTGTCTGGAGAAGTGTTGAACAATCTAGCACTATAGATTCTACTATAGAAATAGAATACATAGCAGCTTGTGAAGTAGCTTGGCTCAGAAATTTCTTTACTGATTTGGAAGTTGTTCCAAATATGGATAAGCCATTGACTTTATACTACGACAATACTGGAGCGGTGGTGAATTGAAAAGAACCAAGAAGTCACAAGAGAGGAATGCATATAGAGAGGAAGTATCATCTGATAAGAGAGATAGTACATCAAGAAGACGTGATAGTTATGAAGAAAGCATCAAAAAACAATATTGCTGATCCTTTTACAAAGACACTTCCAGTGAAGACTTTTGAGAGTCACTTGGAGGGTTTAGGAATGAGAAATATGTCTCACCTGCTTTAGGTAAGTGGGAGATTGTTAGGGCTTGTACCCTAAAAGCATGTATATTTTATATATATTCTGAACTAATAAAATGATATTTTTCTATTTGAATTTGTGCATAATTTGTATGTCATTAAATATTAGAAAATCCTTAGTTTATTTATATGATCGCAAATTTAGTATATAAATATTTTTTATGTGAGGATCAAAATTTATGGATAATAAACTAAATGTAGTCCATAATAATTAATTAAAATATGGGATCTTTAATTGAATATTATTAGTACGGTCCATTAACATTGAGAATACAATAGTCTTATCCGAACTATTGATGTGTTGACATCACAATCGAGGTACTTTATATAATTTGATTATATTGGACTGAACCATATATGATTTAAATCTCACATATATTCTATTAATTGTTGAGAGTTCAAATAGTATCACTAGATAATCATATGTAAATCAATCTTAATCCTGAGTAGTTATAGACTCCTATTTATAACATTATGTTATTTAGCATACTTGTCAAAAATTTGTTTTCTGTTAAGTCAGGCTACTCGTCTGTTCTAACACGATTCCTAGATTTTTAGATTTGTAAAACTTTAAACAAACATATGAATAGAAATAAAGAAGAGACGCCAGATTTTTATCGTGGTTCAACACAACCAAGTTGTGTCTATATCCACAGGACCTAGTTCAGTAAGCAATCAATCCACTAGAAATATGAATAGAGTACAAATATAGGTCTTATAAAAAAATCTAGAATGCCCTTCTAATTTGTCGCCGATTTGAACTCTGATTTTTTTCGTGGAAGATTTTTCTTCAACCTTGTGTTGAAATCCTTCACCTACTGTTGATGAGCATCCTAGTTTCGGCAAGAAAACACGGGTCTCTTCTTGATTTTAGATAACCATGGAGCTCCACCTTCTCACCGAAATCAATGGTGGACTCTATAAATAATACAAAACTTAGAGCTAAATATACAAAACTCAAAGGAAAAGAAACTTGCTCTCAAAGCAAGAAAGCCTTTCAAAATATCTTTGAAAATAACGCTTAAGAGGTGTCAAAACCATTTGAAATGAAGCTTCTTATTTATATAAGAAAGTACATCATGACTCAGCTGAAAGTGACAATTGTCATCATAATGTTTAAATATGCAGTGAGTTAGATGTATTATATAACTTCAGATCTAGATGTGGCATCTTGACAAAATAATTAGACACGTTGATTTGACACACAATTACCAATCGAACTCAAATCTAAAGATGGCAACTTGATAACACAATCAGTCACATAGTTAAGACACATAAAGTAAAACTTCTCTTGAAAAATTCAAACTTAAAGGTGGTATCTTGACAACATAAACTGAGACACTGATGTAACAGACAAAGTATAAGAGTATGCTAAATAAGTATGTATATGAAATACTCTAATGTCTAAACATAAAGATCAATAGACATAACACATACAAACCGCTTGACATAACACCTAAACTATTGAAACTAGTTTGGTGAAAAGCTTTAAAACTTCAAGTGCTTCAGTTGACTGTTTTGTCAAATCAGTCTTGGAGCATGATTACACAGAATAACCCAAATATACACAAGAATGAATTCACAACTGAAATACAAAGTAAAATTTAGTTCATTATAACCCAACAAGATCATAAGGTGCGAAACTAATACATGCAATAACAATATCCCCTTTTGACATCTTTATGATCAAAACACTAAATACATAACAAGTGAAGTAGCTACAAACCTTCCACCTGTAAAAACAAACACACAAACTAAAGAAAAGTAGCATAGTCCAAGAGATCATAGTAGAAACCAACTGTAACTTCTCCCTCTTTTTGAAAACAAGGAGGCCAACAACATGACAAGTAGAAGACAAAAGGTTAAGAAGAGACAAGGCTGAATGATTTCCTAGAAGGTAGACGCAGCTTTTGGCTACGATACCAGACTTATTCTCCAATCTATTCTTCCTAGTATTGGTCAGTAGATGTGGCAATAAGTGTGATCAGTGATATATCAGAGTCAGAGCCAAATACGCCAGTCCCTTTGATCTATAATCTGAACTGAAAAGTGTTTATGGTAACCTCAACAGATCTAGAAATGACTGTCTCACTATGAGGTTGCTCCTCCTGAGTAAATGTAGCTTGAAGTATCTCTCCCTTAGTTAGTGCAAGTACATTCTCCTAGTAAAGATTATCTCCTGAAGTCTACTGAGAAGTGGTGGTAACTGTAGTAGTAAGAACAGTGCCAATAAGCTATTGTGGAGACTCAACACTAGCAAGAAGATGACTTTATAAAGTTATGCTTTTAGACCTGCCATCTTATCTGCTATCATTCTCTCTAACTCAGAGATCCTTTGTTTAATGCTCTGTATTTGGGTAGCCTTAGCCCATGTAGCTTGGTGAACTTCCTTACACTTGGTGAACAACTTGTATTTCCAAGAATTGGTCTTGAGACCCAAATCTTCAATTCATCAGACATAGGAGGTATTTCATTAGTGGCAATGGTCTTGGTATGTTCATAGTGACATTAAAAGCTCTTTATGTTCAAATGGACAAGAAGATTCATTGGAGCCTCATTCATGAACTTATTAGGTTAATAAGTGTTAGCAAAGATTTGAATAAAAATAGGGGTAAGACAATATCCTAATGGTTGCTTCACTTTGGAACTGGTATCTAAAAATAGCAAGGTGGTCATTATTGCAGTGAGAGATGTGTCAGACTAGGAGTATGATTTACCATATGTTGAAGTCTTGATAGGATACAACTGATTTGATCACTATCTATGTGCCTACTACAATCTAATAAGACTCTTCTAAGTGAATAAACCTTAAACATAGGCTTGCTCCCCTTGAATAAGTGCATTTGCAATAATAAAAGTTTCCCACCTAACTACTTTGGAGATTTTTAAGTCAATTTGAATTCCTTTGCAAAACAAAATGCCCCCTCAAAAAATCATTACCACTATTATCCTGAATATCATTAATAGAATTCTCACCAATATGACCATCACTACCAATATCTTGATTACCATAAAAAATATCTTCAAAAACATGATAGCCATCAACAGAATCACCATCATCAATTGCTTCATATGTAGCTAGAGAAAAGGCAAGATAAGAATGTGGCTAGGGAACCAAGTGGTAAGAGCCATCTTATAGAGGAACGACATCAAACATATGACAAGAATGACTTAAGAAAATGGCCATTTAGTAATAGAGCCAGTGAGATCAGTGGTTACTTGATCCAAATCCAACTTACAAGGAAATTGTGTAGAAACAACCAGCTTTAGATGATCATGAATAACCACATGAGAGAAATCAATGATGATCTTATGATACAAGAAGGATTTTGTCTCATTGAAATGCTTCTCAATGTTGTAGTATAGCTCTTAGATCAAGGTTGGGCATAGTGGAGAAAATTCTGAACATTCTTGATCCACCCTCTTTCAGTAAAGAGATCTAGAAGATCTCAGTCAACAAAATTAGAGACTTTTATTGGCCACCCAAAGTAATTCAGCTGACATGCTCCTTGTGATGAAGATGAATTCTTGTTATGCAAAAAGAGAAATCGAATGCCTTATTTAGAGGAGATTGAACATCAAAAGATAAAATGGAACATATGATAGCAGCTTTCCTTTCTCCTTAGCAATGATCTTGTTTTTGGAACCTTGGTGGCTATAAGACTATTATATTAGGAACTAAAGTCTAATCTTTCATTGAGCTCCTTGTGTCAAATCCAGTCATTGATTTGTGTAATCCAGAAACATTAGGAATAATAGCTTTGTTACTTGAGTTCTCCTATTGAATATCGGATCAGGTTCACCTTTCTTTTGAACCTTAGGGATGTCAGAACCAACATCTGTCTTGTTAGCTCCATGGTTGTCATCTAAATCCTAATGTGGAGCACTAAGATGACTTGGAAAGTGCTGAGTCTTCTAACTTCTTCTTTGATGACGATGGAATATGTAAATATGGAGACATCATAGTTGGGTCCTCTACCAAGATGGAATCATCAATAAGTGCAGAGATATCAACATTAAAGGTGCCTACCATTTACAAAGACAACAAGAAGAAAAGACTGTGACAAGCAGATCTTGAGCGAGAGTTAGAGGGAAAGTGACTAATTTATCAATGCTAGAAGCCTTTGAAAGAGATGTAATCACAGAGGCAGGTTTGTCAGTTCCTGCCTCTAGCTTGTCATAACCAGTAGCTTGAACTTGTTCCATAACTTCCTCTCTATGATTGTTTAAGCTTGTTATTGGCATATCAGCATTGGCCATAATCTTGTCTTCCTCTTACTCATCTGGTGAAAAATGGTTGTCAGAACCCTTTGCAACTTATTCAGAACTAGGATTGGAACCCTTCATTTTTTTTAAGACCTTCTTGGTTGATTTTTTCTTTAAGACATCTCCTTTACATTTTTTAGACAAAGGCTTTGATGTTTCAGGTAAAGTAAAAAAAATTCCATCTCAGTTTCAACTGGAGTCAGAATCAGAGGAGTAGTTGGTTGTGCAATGTATAACATCTCAGGTGTAGCTATGTTCGAATCTGCCATAAATACTGCACACAAGCAAAAAGAGAAGTACTTGCCACAAGCAAAGCTTGAGCGAAAGTTAATGGAGCAGAAGAGAAATATGAATAGGAGTGAAAAAAGAGAGGGAAAAATAGAAAAATGGCTCCAACAAAAAATTAGAATTTTTTTAAAATTGGAATTGTTTTTTAAATATCTAAAAGTTTAAAATGGCAACTCTAATTCAAAAGTACAATCATAAATGATAGTTATGATTGTGAAATCAAGCTGACAACCTGTTAAAATAATCAGAGTCAATTTTTTTTTTTATAGTGATGTATTTAGAAACAACAACAAAGATGTGAATGAGCAAATACAAACAACAGTTATGGTTATGAAGTCAAGCGGATGAACTGTTAAAATAGACATAATCAAATTTTGTGAAACAAAGTGAACATAGCATTTAGACAGTAGACAAAACATTCTTTGAGCATGATATAACAAAATTATGAGGCGAACATGAATTTGAGCAATTTAGTGACAATTATTTTTAAGTAACACATACAATTTTAAGACAAGAAAGAGATCATTTGCATTTGATTCAGCTAGATATACTAAGTAAGATCAAAAAATATTTAGTGTGTGTGTTTTTACAATTCAAGGACTTTTACTTAACTTATGATATAGAGGATGAAAATATAAATGAGTGTTTGTAAAATGATCAAGTATGTGGTAGAATTCAACAACTAATTATCCTTTCTAATTAAGGAAAATCACACGAGATTTGATGATTATCTTGAAGAGAAATAGAAGATATCATTGACCTTATTAAGTCAACTTGATCACACATAGATAAGAGACTCATGTGCATTGTGTGTGCATGTGGAAGTACTAAATTTGGTTCTTCTTGCAAGCCATGCTTAGTGGTTAAATTTGTCTCTTTTTAATGACCATTCTTTGTGGCTAGACTTTTTTTAATGCTCATTGGCATATGCACATTGGCTTTCTTGCACTAGGTCAGTCTATTCATTCTCCCCATTTTATTTATTTATTTTTTGAAAGTGGGGAATCTCACCACTCCAAAGTAACCCAAATCAGTGGCTGCACACATCCTAGAGGGTAGCCCTCTTTCTTGGTAGATCATACAAGACATGGGGTTCACTACAAATTAAATGATTACTCAAGGCTAGCTTTCACACCATATGAGAGGTAGCCCTTTCTAATCTAGGTGTACATATGTCTCTAGTCTATGTCAAACCTGTCTAGTTATAAGAGCATATTCTACCAAGTCTAGACAAGTTAAAACATATTAGTCACAGTGACTGAGAACAATAAGGAAGGAGAATCATAAGTTGAAGTTCAGACAACAAGCAAAAACATAAGTGGTAGATCAGGGATATGATAGTTCAGTCATCATTGATTAATAGTCACTTGAACTACTCAACATACACAATAAGTATTTACTGTTTTTACTAAATATATAAGAATAAATCACTTAATATAAGATGAAATCTCTCTACAAAATGGAGTAGACTCTAATAGCCTTGCATAATGATTCAAATCTTGGGACATCCATTTGAAAACAAGTCACCTAATTTTTGTTTCAACATGTTTTGTGCTCACCAATTTATGCTTAACTAAATCACAAATGAAATGATGTATGATGTCTATATGCTTTGTCCATGAGTGCTGAACATTATTTTTTGAAATGTTTATATCACTTGTATTATCACAAAAATTAGTGACAGTGTCAAGCTTAATTCTATAATCACTAAGCATTTGTTTCATCAAAAGAAATTGAGTACTATAACTACTGCAGCCATATACTTTGTACGGAGAGTGAGTTAGAATATTTATTCTTGCTGTGCTATACATCCAGATTGCTCCTAAGGTAAGTACCCATTAGATGTGCTTTTTCTATCATCAAGACTCCTTATCCAATATTATAGACTTCAACTGATTGATCACCTCTATCACCTGCTATGTCAGTGCTTTCATCTAATCTTAAGTTGACTCGGTTGGTGAGACAACAAGCTGTACTCACAACTTCTGTCCAAAGCTTCTTGGGAAGCCATTTAATGTTTAACAATGCTCTGGCTATCTCTTGAATGATCATGTTCTTCCTCTCAACCATCTCATTTTGCTCGGGTATTTTAGGAGCTAAAAACTCATGAGAAATACCGAATTCATTGCACAAATTTGCATATAAGATATTTTCAAAATCCTTCCCATTAACACTCCTAATCCTCACAACCTTTTGAATTTTGCACTCTAATGACAAGATCTTTAACCACCTAAAAAGTTTCTGATTTTTCTCTAACAAAATCTACCCATGTAAAACGAGAATAATCATCAAGACACACATAAATGTACCTCTTTCCTGCTATGCTCTCAGTTTAAACCAGACCCATGAGATTTCTGTGCATGATTTTCCAACACCTACTTATCACAAGGTGTTGAATTGACTTTTGTTGACTCATTGTCTACTTTTTCATTTGACATAGTCCACAAATGAGATTTTTGGGAGGTTGAAGAACTAGACTACCTCTTATAGCTTGGTGTTTGGTAGTTCTGATAATGTCTCTGAACTTGAGATAACCAAGCTTTTGATGCCACAATTTAGTTTCTGTCAGATCTGCTCTCAGGCATGTTTTGACACTACTTAACATATAGCAATTATCACTTGATCTAACACCTTTCATAATGCATTTCCCATGGCAATCCAACACCAAATAATTATTTTGGTTGAATTACACAGAAAATTGGTCATCACACATTTGACTGATGCTAATGCGATTTGCTTTAAGCCTTTCCACCAGCAACACTTTTTTAAAGTTTGGAAATTCCAGCATACACAAGTTTCCTACATTAAGAATCTAACCCTCTTTGCCATCACCAAAAATAATAGATTCATTAGTAGTTTCATGAAAAATAGTAAGAGAAGATCTATTTCCAGTCACATGCCTTGAGCATCCACTATTAAAATACCAATTTTAAGAATTGTGAGTGACTAGTGAAGTGTGTGCTACAAAAAATTTGATTTTCTTAGGAACCCAAACTTGCTTTTGCTCCAATTGTTTTTGTTTTTTTTTAAATATATTTTCACATTATTATTCAAGGTCATCCTTTCCCTTCTTCTTAATAACTTTAACAATTTGAAGCATGTTGGTTTGATGTGACCAATTTTTCCACAGAAAAAGCAAGTTAGAATGAATGAATATTCTTGAGAGGTTTGGATGAAAGAACGCACCTAAGGATGAGGCATTGAACATTCACGAATTTCCAACTTTATCTTATTTTCGAATCCGAAAGGATTATGCTGCAACATTTCCTTTTGAGAACCAGAATTTTCTCCATTATATCCCAGACCTAATTTGTCTATTGGGTTATGTGCAACTCCAAGCATTTTACTCAAATTTTCTGATCCTTTGGTGACATAATAAATTCTCTCCTTAGATTCATCTAGCTTTTTCTGTGTTTTAAGAAACTGATCCTGAGAATCTTATAGTCTTGTTCTCAAATTAGTGAGCATCTCTTCATAGCTCTCCTTTTCTTCCTTAAGACTACATATGAGGGCTTCTTAGACCCTGATTTTATTAGCCATTCTCAACCACTGATATTATGATAAGCATCCTTTTGATTAGGATTTGAGAAAGTGACTTCTTTCTCATCATATGATAGTTCACTATCAGAACAATCAAATTGATTGTCTGAGCATTGGCCCTTCACTTTGGAGTTTGCAGCAAATGAACCAAAGTTACTTGTTATACCAGAGTCCTCATTGTTCTCTTCTATTTCCTTGCCACTTTCACTTCAGGTTGTATTCGTTGCATTGGCCTTCTTCTTGATGGTGTTAGCATATTCCTCCTAAAAGTGTTCAAAACCTCCACACTCTCTACATTGAACTCTAAGATCTAGTTTTACAGAGTGTGGTATTTTGATCAGATAGTTTTGGGGAAATTTGTTTCTCTGGAACTGTCTTTTTCTTCTTATTTTTGAGGAACTTGGAGTATTTCTTGGTTAACATAAAAGTTGATTCCTCACTGAGAGTATCGAAATCGTCTTGATTTAATTTTTCTCTTTCTAAATCATCTTCAATGCCTAGACATTCAGCTTGACTGTCACGACAGCTAGATTAAATTTCAACAGCATCACATTCAACATATAAATTCTCAAGGATATCCCATGCCTCTTTGGATGTAGTACATGATGCAATATATTCAAAATGATGAGCATCAATAATACTACAAATAGCATTTAATTCGTTTGAATTCATTTTAGCAGTAGTAAACTCATCTTCTATCCAATCTTTGTATGGTTTGGATACAATAACCCCATTTCTAATAATGGTGGAGGGGGGGGGGGAGGTTCCCAACCACTAGTAATAGTAGCCTAAACCTATTCATCAATTAACTTAAGAAACATTTTTATTATGGCTTTCCATGAGGAAAAATGTTTTCCATCAATTATGGGTGGTCTTATGATAGACCCCTCTTCATAAGAGAATCCATAAGAGTAGAGAAACACAAATTCAAATCTCAAAGCTGATCCAAACAAGTAGCAAAGACAAATGTAATAGAGATCACACAAAATTTTCAAAGAGGCAAATAATCAAACACTTAGAATGGGAAGAGCTAAACTCATACAAAATTCAACAAAACAAACTTAGAACCTTATAAGTTTTCAATCCAACTAAACGTAAAACACATGAAACATAACCAAGAGCAGTAATACTTAAGAACACAAAGAACCGAGTAACACAACTTAAAAACCCAGAAATCTCAATGAAATTCGCAAGCAATGCCTACTCTAATACCAATTGTTAAGTCAGGTTACTCGTCTATTCTAACACAATTCCTAGATTCTAGATTTGTAGAACTTTAAACAAATATATGAATATAAATAAAGAAGAGACACCAGACTTTTATTGTGGTTCAACACAACCAAGTTGTATCTACATCCATAGGACTTAGTCCAACAAGTAATCAATCTACTAGAAATATAAATAGAGTACTAATATAGGTCTTATACGAAAACCTATAACTTCCTTTTAGTTTGTCACTGATTTGAACTCTAACTTCCTCTGTGGAAGATGCTTCTTCAACCTTGTGCTGAAATCCCTTCAGCTGCCGTTGATGAGCTTCCCAACTCTGGCAAAAATATAGGAGGTCTTTTCTTGATTTTAGATAACCATGGAGATCCACATTCTCACCGGAATCAATGGCAGACTCTACAGACAATGAAAAACTTAGAGCTAAATATACAAAACTCTAAGGAAAAGAAACTTGCACTCAAAACAAGAAAGCCTCTCAAAATATCTCTGAAAGTAATACTCAAAAGGTGTGAAAACCATCTGAAATGAAGCTTCCTATTTATATAGGAAAGTACATCATGACTCAGCTAAAAGTGACAGTTGTCATCATAATGTCTAAACATGTAATGACTCAAATGTATCACACAGCCTCAGATCTGAAGGTAGCATCTTGATAAAACAATCAGGCACGCTGATTTGATACATAAATACCAATCGAACTCAAATCTAAAAGTAGCAACTTGACAACACGATACAGTCACAAAGTTGAGACACACAAAGTCAAACTTCTCTTGAAAAATTCAAACTTGAAGGTGGCATCTTGACAATACAAGCTGAGATACTAATGTAATAGACAAAGTATAAAAGCTTGCTAAATAGATATGTATATGAAATATTCTAATGTCTAAATATGTAGACCACTAGACATAATATATGCAGACAGTTCCACATAACACCTAAACTATTGAAACCAATTTGGTGAAAGGCTTTAGAACTTCAGCTTTAGTCTTAGAGCATGATTACATAGAATAACCCAAACATACACAAGACTGAATTCACAACTGAAATACAAAGTAAAATATTGTTCATTACAACCCAACAAGATCATAAGGTGCCAAACTAATACATACACTAACAGTTTTCTAAACAGATCGAAATACTTGTATCTTAGGAGCATGATGAAATAAATTGCTGGGAATTTAGTTTATAGATATAGAATCCATTCTTTCCATTAGGAAGTTAGAAAGAAAATTCTTATGTGTATTGATTCAGGACTTAAACTATTTGAGTACCCAATTTATAATAGATTTATAAATTAATTGTTTATTGGAGAAGTAATGGTACACAATGATAAAGATATAATTAGAGAGGTAAATGAAACATAATCTAGCTCTAATTATAAATTATCTATGGAGGATTGAACTACATGTAATGATTAAATTAATGGACTACTCATTGTTTTCTGAGTAAATTAATTCTGTAACTTCAAAAGTGTAATCCAGATTTTTAGTGGAGTAATACTGGAATTAATAAATTGGACAAATTAATTAAAGAGTTTAATTAATTATCATAATTTATTAGAGCTTGAATTACATGTCCATAGATCCCCAATTCTACCTCTTACAAATCCTATATTGGATATTATATTATTTTTGTGATTGCACACTTTGTCTAGATAAATTGTTTGTCTACAATAATTAATAATTGTTATTAATTAATTAAATTTGAATTAAGTAATTTAAATTTATGGAAGAATAAGTTTCCTAATTTGTTTAAATTTTGACTTTAAAATTATCTAATTATTAGATAATTAGATAAATAGAAATTAGGAAACTGACTGAAAATGAAAGAGTTATCTGCTAGTTTATGTGTGTGTGTATATATATATATATATATATATATATATTAAATACATATATATATATATATATATATAATCACGTTTTCTTAAACAAAAGTTACAGTTTTTTTTGGAATCTTCGTAAACATATATATGTATATATATTAATTAATTAATTTACTAAATAGTTTAATAAATTGATATATATATGTATTATTTTCTATAAAGTCTCCATAAACTAGAGAGAAAAAGAAGAGAGTCTTCTTATTCTCTGTAGAACAAATTCTTGTAATCTTATGTGTTAAGAATATTGCAAGTGCCTAGAATGTAAGTTTAAGAAATTGTATGCAACGTCCACATGTTCGTCGAGTTGTGCTTAAGGCTTAAATTAGAAGATCGTGGTTTAGAAGATAGAAAAGCTAGGATCTGCTGATAGGCTACAAGAGGTATTAGATCTATTCTCTTTGTATGTTTCTATTCGCTATGAATTAATACTATGTACTCATATAGTGAATTGTTTTGAGAAAATTTTTGAACGTTTCTAGACTAATCTTCCGCTGCAAAAATCGTGTTAAAACCAACACTCTACGGATTGGCTTTCGGGTAAGAATTCTTTCCATAATGCAGAGCTATAAGTCGCTAGTTCCTTTTGATATCAATCCATCATCGATTTCAATAACTTCTTCCTCATTCGAAATTTAGAAGTCCTTCCACATGTCAACAATAGACTCCATTGGGAGCACCCTAGCAGAATAAATATGAACACAGAAACAAAACGACCCATGTACAGTGCTGGTATATCATACTCCCATAGACATGCTAGAGAGAAAAAGATGCTCGAAAGCAGGTTTATTTACTCTTCTAGTGGTACAAGAGATATTGAATGCCGAAAAGTTCTATAAGCCTCAAATGAAATCTTCCATCTCTGAATTAAGAGTGCAATAATTGTGATTCTAGCTCTTATTAGTGATTTAGTTACCATTACTGTTTGGTCAATTGTTATTAGATATAGTTTGCTCATATTTTTCCCTCTTGTAGATCTCGTGTACATAGTAAAATTGTATATGCTAAACTAAATTTTGCTTTAGAAATGAAGGATGAGCATAATTGGTTGGAATAATCTTGTATTTTCCTCTATTGTAATATGTTATCATAGACAATACCTTTTCTATAGGTGTTTTTTTTTTCACGAAAATAAATATCGAATGCTCAATGGCATAGTGAGCTTGAATGCAAGCTTTAACTATAGAGAGAGAGAGAAAAAAATAAACTAATATCTCTTTCGTTCTTCCCATCAGCTAGCCTTTGATTCTCATTTTTAACAGATGCCTCCTCCGGTATGGGTTTTCCTCATTTTCTTTTCTTGTTTTTGTTTATATTTCCAAATAATCCTTTTGTTTATGAAAATAATTATCCACTTAGGTCTAGATTTATAAAGCTCTTATTATATCTAGATCTAGATTTTTGGCGGTTTAAATTATTTTTAGCTTTTTCTCTTTTACTAATGTGGTTGTCCTTCTGATCAATATCATTTTTTTTATTCAGATCTAGAAAGGTGATTACTATTATAGATCAAAGTTGGCAGAATCTCATCTGATAAATCAATCCAAAGTCTCAATTCAAATAGTAAAAAATTGCGACGAGCCATTGAAGAGCTCTATCACGTCTTTTATGGAGTTTTTCTCTAAGCTCGTTGATATGGACTGCTTTTGCTCTAATATTTTTGAAAATTTTTTTGTCTTAAGTTTATGAATCGATTTCCTGATTCTCACTTTATGAGGTTTGCTCTAGGATGTTTTTGGCGATTTGATTAAGGAGAAATTAATTAAGTATAAAAGTACTTAATTAATGATATTTAAGATAGTAGTAGAATTGGAGAAAATGATGTCTGTAAGAAAATTATGGTATCTTTGATGGCACAATCTACAAGTATACAGGTGTAGATAGTTTTAATGACTATCACCATATACTAAATAGTCAATATTTCTGACGCAGATAATACTAACTATATGGTCAGAAACAAACAAAAGGGTGATTAGTTTTTTCTGAGACATGTGATTCTAATCATTTAATCAGAAATATAAATAAACAATACTTAAAATAAATAATTAGAAAGTTAGATCTTTAATATAGGTAATTTTAATTATTTTGTCAAAGATGAAAAAAAATAAAAATGCTGAATTTAACGTAATCCATTGTAAATAAGAGTCGTAGATGTTATAGCTCAACTTGCTAAAGAACTTAAAGTGATTGGTATGCAAGAGCTTTAAGTGTAGAATTTAAATGTTAGCAATTATGTTAGCACAATATAAAAAGTTAGCACTCTACTAATATTTGGAGCAATTAAAAAAAAAAGATGAGTAGCTCAACATCACCAAAACATGTATAAAATAATAATAATAATGATTTAAACATATGAATATATGGATATATGTATGTATGCATGATGTGTAATTATTTATATATGCATATATGTAAGTATATACATGGACGGATATGCGTAAACGTATGTATATGAATATATATATATATATATATATATTTATATATATGAGTATGCGAGTATATGTGTACGTGTATGTATATTAATAAGATGGAGATAGTGTAAATGCATAAATATAGATATAGATATGTGTACGATGAAGAAGCTAATCTCGGATAGAAGAGAATCTAAGTGGATTTATTGTTAGGCTTTATGCCCTAAAGACATGTATATTTTGGATATTTACTGAATTAATAAAATAATATTTTTTTATTTGAATTTGTGCATAATTTGTATGTCTTTAAATATAAGAAAATCTCTATTTATTTATGTGACCACAAATTTAGTATATAAGTGTTATATACATGAGGATTAAATTTATGGATAATAAACTAAACATAGTCTGTAATAATTAATTAAAGTATGTGACCTTTAATTAAATATTATTAATACAGTCCATTAATATTAAGAATGTAATAGTCTTATATGGACTGTTGATGTGTTGACATCACAATAGAGATACTCTATATAATTCAATTATATAGGACATTACCAAACATAATTTGAATCTCACATAAATTCTATTAATTGTTGAGAGTTCAAATTATATTTTTAGATGATCATATATAAATCAATCTTAATCCTGAGTAGTTATAGACTCCTATTTATAAGATTATGTTCTTTAACATACTTGCTAAAGGTTTGTTTCCTAAACAGATCAAAATACTTGTATCTTAGCAGCATAATGAGATGAGTAGTTGAGAATGTATTTTACAGATTTGGAATCCATTCCTTCTATTAGGAAGCTAGAAAGATGATTTCTTTGTGTATCGTTTCAATATTTGAATAGTTTGAGTACTCAATTTATAATAGATTTATAAATTAATTGTTTATTGGAGAATCAAAGATACACAAATATAAAGATGTAAGTAGAGAGGTAAATGGAATGTGACCTAGCTCCAATTATGAATTATCTATGAAAGATTGAACTACATGTAATGATTAAATCGATGGATTGCTCACTATTTTCTGAGTAAATTAATTTTGTAACTTCAAGAATGCAATTCCAGATTTTTAGTAGAGTAATATTAGAATTAATAAATTATGTAAATTAATTAAAGAGTTTAATTAATTAATATAATTTATTGGAGCTTGAATTATAGGTCTGTCGGTCCACAATTCCACCTCTTACAAACATTGTATTGAATATTATATTATTTTTATTACTGCACACTTTGTCTAGATAAATTATTTATCTACAATAATTAATAATTATTAGTAATTAATTAATTAATTTTGAATTAATTAATTCAAATTTATGGAGAGATAAGCTTTCTAATTTGTTTAAATTTTGAATTTAAAATATCTAATTATCATATAATTAGATAAACAAAAATTGAGAAACTGACTGAAAGTGAAATACTCTTTCTTGAAGGAGTGAGTTTTATATATATATATATAACTAATTAGATTAAGTAGATATATATACATAAGTTTACGTTTTTTTAGAAAAACAAGTAATGATTTTTAAAGTTATATATATATATATANCTAGAATACACTACGTATTATTTTCTACAAAGCCTCCATAACCTAGAGAGAAAAAGAAGAGAGTCTTCCTATTCTCTATAGAACAAACTCTTGCAATCTCATGTGTTGAGAATATTGCAAATGTTTAAAAGTGTGCGTTAATAAATTGTATGCAATGTCTACACGTTCATCTAGTTGTACTTGAGACTTGGATTAGAAGATCGTATTAGAAAACAAAAAAGCTAGAATCTACTAATAGACTATAAGAGGTATTAGATATATTCTCTTTGTATGTTTTCTGTTTTTTTTTTTTAAATTAATACTATTCACTCATATAGTCAATTATTTTGAGAAAATTTTTGAATATTCTTAGGCCAATCTCCCAATCTAAAAACAATTATTTTAAAATACAAGCGGGCCTAGGAGTAGAGAAATGATGAGGCTAGGAGTAGAGAAATGATGAGGCCAGTGAAGAAAGTAAGAGACTATTATTTTGAAAGTATTGAAAGTTTGTTCCTTTACAAATTTTAAAGCCCATATATATATTGGCATGTCAGCCCTATATTAACCATCTCTAGACATAGCTCCGTGGCAAGTTTTTGGACAACTCATGATTGACGTGTCATGTGGAGTAGAGTCTTCTTGAAGCTTGACCTTTGTCCCCAAAGCTGGAGGTAGTATTCGTATGGTGGCAAAGATTGGTTTGTTCACACGTGTTTGTTCTCTTACTTATAATTTGCCCATTTTCTAATAATAAATGGACACTTGTTTTGGAATGTCAAATTCTCTCTTACCCAACATAATTTTGACATATCATATTTTCTTAATTAACCTGATATTATATCATTATCATATTACTTGTGACTTAATATTTTAGTTAATGACTAATTATTAAAACTTTGTCACACTCCAAAATATTAAGACCTCTGAGCTATAGAAAATGTGAATATTTAGTAAAGCTCATTAATATAAATTTTCTCAATATGTTCTTCAGACTTTGGTCATCTCAGAAGCTCTGAATATATGGAGAGAGAATTTCTTCTTGTAAATAAACTTCTAGGAGAAGATGAAGCACCATACCTTACAGGTACATCCCAATTAGGTTGACACTAACCTCTAAAATATTCTAAAATTCTTCCAATTCAGTGCTGATAGGAAAAATTTGAAAACTCAAAATAGCAGATTGCTAGCTGTTATGCGGTCTAAAATCCTACGTCAGGTCGCATGAATAAGATTAAGTGCAACCTCATCCAAAAGTGTTGCATGCGACCTCCACCACATAAGTTACGTGCGACCTTCTCTGAATAGGTTATGTGCGACCTCCACCATAGGAGTTACGTGCGGCCTCCTCCAAATAGGTTATGTGTGACCTGAAAGAAAAAGAGACTAGTCTCTGCTTCGTCAAATGGGTAACCTACAAGGAAAGGGAAATAAAAGTTTCTCTTTCAAGTTCAACAAGTTACCTAATTTAAGTGATTACCCAATTATATCATTACTCAAATTATATTACCCGATTGTATAGTTACCCATTCACACGTTTAGGAACATTGAGTTACCCTTATCTATATAAAAGGAGTTCAATGTTTCGGTGAGGGGGAGAGAGGACTTTTTCTGATTTGAGAGGCTGAGGAATTCTTGAGAGTGTTTTCTTCTTCTTTCCAGACAACACATTGTAATTTTGAGTTCTTGTAATTCTCCAGAAAATAGTAAAAAACAATGGACGTAAGCTCATCTTTTTCGGGACTGAACCACTATAAAATCTTTGCTTCTTTATTTGCTTTGATTAATAACCCTATTCACACATGCCATATCTCGTAATTTTTTCTAAATTTATTGTTGACAAAACAAGGGCTATTCCGGTAAAACAGTTTGTCAAATTTCACTTTTTTAATAATGGCAAACACTAGAAACACTACCAGAGTTACCAGAACTAGCCAAAACTAACCCCAAAGCACTGCTGCTACACAGGCAGACCCTGCTCAGGATCAGCTTATTATGACCGCATCAGAAAACCTTGCTCAGAGACAGGATCGCATGGAGGAGACACTGGTGAACCTTCAGCAGATCACTAACCAGATCAATGATTCCTTAAGACGACTTGCTGAAGGGCAGATGGTGACCCCACCATAGCACGAACGTCCTAGAGAACGTCCTGCTCAACTATCTGAGGAAAGAATATAGATCTTAGAGACAAGGAAACGTGACCAGCCAAGAACTCAGCAAGAGCGTCATAAAGATCACATCTCCAAAGGAAAAGGCAAAGTCGCAAACTTGCCTCCAGAATCTGGAACAGAGAGTTTAAGTACTAACCATGATCGTGGACAACCTTCTTGCAAACCCATTGGTAATCAAGATCGCTTAAACAGTAGCGAACGAAAACAACTATCGAGAAGTGTCTTCGAAAGAATCAGCTGAGAGTCGAGACAAGATCCTGCAGATTTAAGACAATACTTGGAGCGGCGACGTAGCCATGAACGATCCATATCGCATCATGATGACCAAAGTCGATCTCGTCGCACTATTTCGCTGGATTCCTCTCACAGATCGCAGAAGACTCTACCTGACCAATCTGCCATACATCGAGGTAACGATCAAAGGCCGCCCTTGCCGCCAGCAAGAAATAATGCTCTCCCTCTGAAGTTCGATATTCACAATTTAAGGATCGCAGTAGACGCACTTACTGGTTGGGACGATGAGCTCACTGATGGGTATCGTCAATTGCCATTCAGCGAGTAAGTTTGAGCTGCTACCCTACCTACTGGATTCAGACGTCCCACCATAAACACTTTTGATGGGAAAACTGATCCACAGGACCATATGGATCACTTTAGCGACTTGATAGAACTCCATCGTGTCAATGATCATGCACGCTACAGATGTTTTACTGTAACTCTCTCAGGAGCAGTAAAGAAGTGGTTCCAAGGACTCAAATCTGGCTCGATCTCATCCTGGCAAGAACTTCAGACAGCGTTCTTGAGACAGTTCCAAGCTATAAAGAATTTCACTATTCCACTTGTTAGCTTGTCTGCAATTCGACAAGGTCCAGAAGAAACTCTGCGATCTTATCTCGATCGATTCATCTCAGAGTTAGCGAAGGTCAACAACCCACCTGAAGGGGAAGTCTTAACTCTCATGATGGCCAGGGTGCGACCAGAAACTAAACTCTAGAGGAATTACTTGAGCGAGAATGTAGAACTCTAGAAGACTTCTACCGAAGGGTTGGTCAGCATTTACGGGTAGAATCTTCGCGCGAGAATTTTCGAAAGACAAAGAAAAAAGGAAGGAAAGATGCTACTAAAGATGCGATCACGACCAACAATAACGATAATAAGAAAAACAAAAGGAGTGATGAACAGTTGATGGAGAATCAGCCTAGACCTAAAAAACAGGAGATTTCAAGAGCTCCCATGCGGTTCAACAATCACACTGAGTTAAATGCGCCCATAGATCATATCTATACGGTCACAAACCAGAAGAAGTGATACCATCAACCGGAACCAATGAAACAAGACAGGGCAAAGCGCGACCCCAACAAGTTCTGCTGGTATCACAATGATATTGGACATGATACCAATAATTGTTATGTCTTGAAGGATGAAATTGAAAGACTGATTAAAGAGGGGCGACTGCAGCCGTACACCAGGCAAAATGACAAAAGGTGAGAAGAAAACCAACAGCGACCTCCAGAAATTCAACGTGAAGTCCGAACTATCTTTGGAGGACTGCATGTTGGCGGAGATTCGAAAAGGGCTCAAGACAAGTATGCACGAGAAGCTCGATAATAGCCATTAACTAACATCATGCATCTTGAGCAGCGACCACGCAAGCTTCAACGAGTACCGTACATGGGCATTACCTTCACAGAACAGGACGCAAGGGAAGTCCATTATCCACATAATGATGTATTGGTCATAAAAATTAATTGGGGAAGCACACAGTTGTGGTGAGTATTGGTTGATAACGGGAGTGCTGTGGACATCCTGTACTACGACGCCTTTAAGAAGATGGGGTTGAATGAGAGCGACTTGAAGCCTACCGTCACTCCACTCTATGGTTTCACTAGTGATAGCCTGATGCTTATGGGCATGATTGAATTAATGGTCAACGTTGGAACCTATCCTAGGGTTTCAACGATAATGACCCAAATTTTAGTGGTAGATTGCCCCTCCGCATTCAATGCTGTGCTGGGAAGACCGACATTAAGGGAACTTCAAGCCGTTACTTCAATCTACCATCTCACTATGAAATTCTCGACCCAACACGGGGTAGGCGAGGTGCGAGGAAACCAATATGATGCGAGGACTTGTTATAACAACTCGTTGAAGCTCGCAGCAAAGGATGCGACGCCTCGTACAATGATGGTCCAGCTACTAGAAGAAGCGTCAGTTGAAACATCGGGCAAAACATCAGCCGAAGCATCCATTGAATCATCAGACAAAACGTCAATTGAAGCGTCAGACAAAGCGTCAGAAAAAGCATCAGTCGAACTGTCAGTTAAAGCATCAATCGATACGACCAGCGAAGACTTCGATCCTCGAGAAATAGATGAAGAGGTAAGAACTGGACCCATTGAAGATCTGGAGGATTTATCATTCGACATGTCCTCCAAGACTTTAAAGATTAGAACGAAGATTCAAGAGCCTGTGCGAGCTTCGTTGGTCGCTCTTCTGGAATCTAACTTGGATGTCTTCACATAGCAAAATTCGGACATGGTAGAGATCGATTCGAAGATTATATGCTACCGTCTTAACATAGACCCGACAAAGAAGCCTGTACGATAGAAAAGAAGAGCTATGAATCCAGAGCGCTACGTCGCGTTAAAAGAAGAGGTGGAGAAACTGCTCGAAATTGGATTTATAAGGGAATCTTTTTACCCTAACTGGCTTGCAAACCCGGTTTTGGTGAAGAAATCCAATGGGAAGTGGAGAACGTGTATCGATTTCACCAATCTCAGCAAAGCATACCCGAAGGATAGCTTCCCTCTTCCGAGAATCGACCAGCTCGTAGATGCGACATCGGGGCATAAACTCTTAAGTTTCATGGATGCATATTCTGGATATAATCAAATCCCCATGTACGAGCTAGATTAGGAGTATACCTCGTTCATCACAGATCAAGGATTATATTGCTATAAAAAGATGCCCTTCGGACTTGTTAACGCAGGAGCGACCTATCATCGTCTTGTCAATACGATGTTTACAAAACAAATTGGCAAGACAATGGAGGTTTATGTCGACGACATGTTGGTGAGTTAGAGAAAGCCAAAGATCACATCAAGCACCTTGATGAGATGTTCAAAATTCTCCAGAAATATCAAATGAAGCTGAATCCCCAGAAGTGTGCATTCGGGGTAGGATCTGGAAAATTTCTGGGTTTTATGGTCAATCAG
>JXTB01000004.1:1318662-1337970 GCA_002914805.1 Parasponia andersonii
AAACTAAAACTTTTGACACTTTTCAAATAAATTAAGGAATTTCCCACCAAGTGAAATTCTCCTTTTGCCACTAACCCGGGTTTTGGGTCGTGACAAATATGGCCACTATAGGAAGCGAGCATAAAAGACATGTGATACGTGAATGTGGCCACTTTAGAAAGCGAGCACAAGCGATGTGTAATGAGTATAATTGACACATGAATGTGGTCACTGTAAAAAACGAGCACAAATGATGTGTGATATGTGAATGTGGCCACTTTGGAAAGTGAGCCAAGCAACATGTAATGAATATAAATGACACGTGAATATGACTACTATAGGAAGCGAGCATAAGCAACATGTGAGTATGGTCACCATAAATATAATCAATTTATGAATTCGGCTGCAATAAAGAGAAAGCACGAGCGACATGTGAGTGTAGTCACCTTAGAGAGCGAGTACAAATGATATGTTAGGGGTATTCAAAATAACCTCCAAACCTCACCAAACTATGTGATTTCTCTTCTTAAATGGCCAGTTACAAATTGAAAAATATGAAAACTGACTTAGCCAGTTCAATTCTCGGTTTTGGATAAATTCGGTCGAATTCAAACCAATTTAGCCAGTAAGTTTGTATATGTATATTTTTAAATAAATATATATATATATATATATTAATAGTTTAAAGTTTAAGCTCATTCATTCTAATTAAGTAGTGAGTACTCTTAGCTCATTTAAGACTATGTTACTTAAGATTTTTATGATATTTTAAACTTTAAGCCTTGTTATTATAATGTGTTTAAGATTAAAAACTTTAAGTTTATACTTCAATTTTGATTAGTACTCTTAGCTCATTTAAGACTATGTTACTTAAGATTTTTATGATATTTTAAACTTTAAGCCTTGTTATTATAATGTGTTTAAGATTAAAAACTTTAAGTTTGTACTTCAATTTTGATTAGGTTGTAAGTTTACTAGGACTTTCGATTTGGTTGTAACTTGTAATTATGTTATGGTTTCATTTTATATTTGAATTTTATATTTTAGAAGAAGTATAATTATGATATAAGCTTAGTTGATGTTGTATTAATTCAATTTTTTTAAGTATTCAAACCATAGAAATTGCCCAAACTGGTCGTAAAAATGTAGATGCAGTCTGACCAATTTGAATTGATCAACTCAAAGCGTATGAATTGGTGAACCAGCCAAATCATATATTCAGATTAGTTTTTAGATTGGTAATTTAGACTTTATAGACTGGCCATGAACACCTCTACGATGTATGAATGCGGCCATTATGAATTAAGAGTAAGCGCAAATGACATATGAGTGTAGCTGTGAGATATCGGTGAGTATAAATGATATACAGAGTGGCTATTGATGAGTAAGCATTTCGCTTACAAATCAAGTATTCCAACTAAAATATTTATAAGTTTTTAAGCATTTGTGTTATTTTAATATTATTTTGTGTTTATGTTGTAGAAAATAAGAGATTGAGGCTTAGTATAAGTTTGACACTAAAAAAGAAGAGTTTTGAAGCCCTGAGCATACCATAAAATGTGCAAAAGAGTCAATTCAAGTATTGGAGACAAAAGCCAAAGTACTTCGGTGCTTGGGAGCAAATCAAATAATGCTCAAAGTTATGAAAAGATTCTAGAACTGTGAGTGCCATGGCGCTACTCTGCAAAATGAACAAGCACCGCGGCACTATCGTTGTACCCTAATGCATATTTTAATGGCACCATGACGCTATTTTCATGCATTGTAGTTTTGTATTTTTTGTGAGATTTTAGGAAACAATTTTGGCCCTTGATTGCTTCTGAATGGATGGCTGGATTTCTCTCCATGCTATGTCATTTGGGTGTCTTATAAATGCAGACTTAAGTCTCAAGACTTAAGGCATACACTTGAGGGCTCAAAAATTCTAGAGAAAGGAGAGCTTTAGAGCTGAAATCTATAGAGGAATCTTGAGAGAATTGCTTGAAGAATTGAAGGCTTGAAGTTCTACTTCTAAAAAAGAGTATTTTTTTCCCTCTTTTTCACCCTAATTTCATTTGAATTTTGTATTATGCTTGAGTTATGAACATATTTGGACATATGAAATTCTTGTTGAGATTAGAAATGCATTTTCTATGTTGAACTAGTTGTTATATGCTAGGGGAACGATGTAGTTCATACTTTGATTCTGTATCTTGATTTCCAATATATTCTTTGATATTATTTTTCTAGAGTTTATTTATGTTATTCCATGTTATTTCCAATGATGTAGCTTTTTCTATTCAAATATTTGCCCTAAAAAGTAGATTTTCAATTTTACTCTTTTAGTGTAAACAACTTTCTCTTATATACATTTATGAAATTCGCTAGATTAAACTATCTTAGTTGAATAGTTTATTTATCTAAAAAGTATTCTATGACTTTGTTTGTATATAAAAAAACAAACATTATTAAGCGTCAATTATGGAGAGATTTGTTTCTTTATCTAAGTCTAAATTAACTAGTTCACAATCCGTAAATAAAGATGGAATACTTTATTCGCTAAAGATTATAGTGTTTATTTATTTCAACAGGAATGATGTGTTTCAAATCATTAAAGTATCTGATTTATAATAGAAACACTAGTACTATATAAACAAGTTATTTGTATTGAACTGGACTAGGTAATATAAAAAATTAGAGTACCGTAGCTCAATTCTTAATATTACTACAAACTAGCATTTAATATGTGGATCTTAATTCTTGATGTTTGACTGGACTTGCTTTCATAGGTTGTAAATTTTTGATTTGTTAAAAGACTGGCCTCTAAGAAATTCGAGGCGAACTCTGGTATACTAGAGGTTATGATTTATAAATTGACAGGAACACCAAATAGTTGAAGACACTATATAATAATGCCATTTTAGGGTCTTTCAAGATTCATGGAATGGCCATTAAGAATAAAATTATCGACAACATTATTCATGTATAGAAAGAAAATAACTTAAGAATAAATATGTATTGGAGGGATATTATAGTAATTTAACCTATCAAACTATGACATTATATTGGGATTTTATATGTGGTAGAGAATATGCTAGATAGATCGATTAATCAAGGCTAGTTTATTAAATCTCTATAAAAGGCATGACATTTAATCTAAGAGTGTTGTATTGGGCCTTTACTGGAGTATTATTTATATATATACCATAAGAAGAGCTATTATATATTTATCATTCTATTGGAGCTTAGGTTATTTGGATCCATTAAGTTACTTGTCTAGCTTAACAAAGCTCATTAATTGGTTGGTGGTATTTATGAAATTAGTTTAATGAAACTGTATAATATAATGATTTTACATGCAAGTTGGTATTTTTATAAATAAGTTGCATATAATTATAAAAATACACCTAAATCCCAAATTAGAGAACAAACTCAATTTTAATTAGACTAGGATTAGAAGTTTTTGTGCCCATATATATAAGATATATGAGAGAAAAAACTATTTAGTAACTCTAGGAGAGCTACACATGAAATAGAGGGAAATGGAGAGAGAGATTTTGTCCAAGGCTGAGAGAAAGAGAGGGAGAAAAAGTTTTTTGCAATCTCACATTTTGGTTAAAGAAGTTGTTCTTGATCATTCTCCAACGAAGGATTCAACTTGGTGCCCACTCGCCTCATCAACCAAGAGTAAGAGCATAGAGAAGATCCATGTTGCAGATTTGAATATCATCAATAAGAAGATCAATGAGGAACATGCTACAAGAGGTAATTTTAAATCTAATCTCTAGGGTTTATTGATGAGTGATTAATTCACTCACAAATCAAGTATCATTAAACTCAAATAATTGTAAGATCTTAAGCATTTTTGTTGGTTTGATGTGTTTTTACTTTATTTGTATATTTCTTGTGAATAAATGAGAATCAAGATAAATTAGTCCTAAATATGGGTATTTCAACCCTTTTGGATGAAAAATGAGTCTGATATGAATACAACGCAATGAAAATCAGGTAAAACAGAGCGAAAACAATGAAATGATGCCATCAGAAAGAAAAGTTATTATGCTGATTTCCATAACTGAGAGTGCCACAGTGCTTGAATAGTAGCACTACGATGCTATCTAGAAATCATACTTCTAGAGCCTAGAGCACTGTGGTGCTTTCCAGGGATGCTGTGGTACTACTCCTCATCTTGAAATGTATTTTTAGGGCTAATCTTGGCCCTTGATGCTATCTAATTGAATGGTTGATATTTCATCTGACTTAGGTCACCTTAGAGTACCTTAAATATATCTTTAAGCCTCCATTTCAAGTATGAAGAGTTTGAGAGAAAACATAACAAAGAGAAGTCAAAAATCCTAGAGAGAGGAGAGCTTTGGAGCAAAAATCTTGGAGAGGATGCTTGAGAGAATGGCTTGAAGAGATTAAAGCTTGATGTTCTTTCTCCACAAAAGAGTTTTTCTCATCCTCTTTCTCACCCTTGTCTCATTTGAATTTTGTATTATGCTTGATTTATGAATATGTTTGGATATACAAAATTTTTGTTGAGATTAGTGTTGGATTCCTCCTATGTTAAATTACTTGTTATATGATTGCGGTATGATGTATCTTAAACTTTGATTCTATGTTTCAATTTCCAATATGTTCTTTAATATTGTTCTTGAATTTATTTATATTATTCCACACTTAATGCTTCTCAACTAATTAGCTACTAGTTGGATGATTTGGTTTCTAGAATTTGACACTTGAGAAAGAGAATTTTAGAAACAACTATAGGATAGTATAAACTAGGATTTGTAGAGTTTAAGAGAACCTATAATTCCTTTGAAGTTATGATCAAAGAACTATTGAACATAGTGAATTCTTAATTTCTAGGTTCGAAATAGAGATATTGAAATTGAGACTTAGGAATGATTTAACTCGGCACTCGAAAGAAAGAGTAGAAATATCTTTGGGTTCTTAGCTTATAAACTAGGAATAATTGATTAAAATGAAATTGTTGATTAAAAGACAGTTGATAGTTAGGTGAATTCAATCCCCTAGTACATTTGTATGTAGAAGTCTCCATATTTTATATTTATATTTGTATTTATATAACTTATAAATTCATTTAGTTTGGTTGCCTAGTGTGATATCCTAAAATTACGTATGACACCCAACTCCTCACCTAGTTAAAAGAGCCAATAAGAAATTAATTGCATATTATTTTATATTGTGCCCCATGTGAATATGATTTTTAGTACCTTTCTTATCAATTTATTTTAATTATTAATCTTTGCTTACTAAATAATTTCATAGTGAAATGCTCCGAAAATGCTCTTTGGTACAAGTATAACGTGTTTTTAGTTGATCGGTTATAATTATAGGCATGATTCTAATTGTTGATATCCTTATATCTGAATTAATTTTGATATGCATTAAAACATAAAATAAAGTGTATTGAGTGCATTTCTAGTACCTTGCAAATCTTGTAACTTATCAAACTTTGGTCTGATGCTTATCTGTATTATTATTATTATTTTAATTCATTTTTATGATTTATTATATTATTTTCTTTATAACAAAAAGTAAATGAGTTGGAATTGTGTAGAAACCGACTTAGTGATGTCGGCAAGACCTTGGAGCATTAACCGTACTATTTATTAAGGTCTTGTACACTCATGAACGAAACAAAAAGAATTGCTCCCTTTCCATGTTTATTCTCTCAGCTCCATCTTTTCAACCTTATATAAAAGTCATCTATATACTTATTGTTAGTCAAGAATAAGTACGATAAAGGACATACCATCTTGCACTTTTCCTTTAATCTTGAAGGTAATTCTTATACTGTATATTGTAGTAGTTATTAATTAGAATACTTATAAACACTTTAGTGCTTATTTATTCAGTAGTCTAGGATTTACGTTTTTTACGGCCATATGTATTTATATATATATATTGTCTTTATTCTTGTTATAGGTATAAGGTATACATAAAATTTCTTTTGTGATTGAGATTTCTTAATTAGTTGTTTTGCTCAGTGGCTGTTTAGTCATAAAGAAATCAGTTTTAAATCAAATCTAATGAAAAAAAAAAAAAAAGAAGGAAGATATCTTTGATCATGCTAATTTGACCGTTTCTATTTTACTAGTTTCCAAGTACATTATTATTGCACATTCATTGATTGTTAGCGATAAATTTGAGGTTTATTATTTAAAAATAAATGTTTTGATTGCTGGAATACTTGGAATAAAATGAGGTTTGGGTTTCCTTTGTCTTCTTTGTATTGTACTATGGTGTAAGCATGGGATATTCTTTGTTTAATATTTTCGGATTCATAAATTTGATTAGAGCAATGTGTTGATATCCTTAAGCTAGAAGAAATGATGTCTAACTAAAAATAATAATAATAATAATAATAATAATACTAATAAAATAATATAACAAAATAAAATAAAATAAAATATTTCTTTTAGTCCAAGTTTGAAATGTAAAATTATCTATCATTATGTGCTTAATGATTATAGAAATCTATCCTCTAAATAATAATAATAATAATAGGAGCACGTCAACTATACCAAGAGCGAAGAGTATTTCACATAAAAAGAAAACTCAAAGAAGCTCAAGATCGAGGTAAGTAACATCACACCTGCAATGTCAGAAATTCTTTATTCTGTGAATTGGTGGATATAGAATCTGTGGATATGT
The DNA here is from genome assembly GCA_002914805.1 of Parasponia andersonii. Taxonomy (NCBI): domain Eukaryota; kingdom Viridiplantae; phylum Streptophyta; class Magnoliopsida; order Rosales; family Cannabaceae; genus Trema; species Trema andersonii. Next base: position 1,325,305 of record JXTB01000004.1, read on the forward strand.
GTACATACATAACTGTCATTCATTTTTGCATGAGACATGAACACGTGGTGTATTTATATTGTCTGACAAGTATTGATGAATAGGGTGTGGCGGGCCAGCGCCCAAATATATGATATGGTTCCTTCGGGAACACTTTGGTCCTCTCGGGGACATTATGGTTCCTACGGGAACACTTTGACGGCGGTATGGGTGGACCTCTGATGTACACAGAGGGGATTTTCTGGGGCTCGAGACCTCCATATAGCTCATGATATGTTATACGTTCTCTGAGTGGCTCAGTATGCAATTCACGGTCTTGTCAGGCAATGCAATATACACAGGGATCCCAATCATATAAATATTTGTTCTCTGTCATGTGCACTCTGCATCTGCATATGTTACTTACTGAGTTTTATACTCATTAATATTCTTACATTGCAGAAGTTACTGATAATATGTGAGTTGGAGGAGGAGCGCCAACTTTCTGACCGTGGCTTGTGTATATGAGCATTTTGACGCTGTGGTTTTCTAATAGATGATTTTGTACCTATTTTGTGTGTATAAATTATGTAAATTTCATGAGAGGCCTACTTTGAGAGGGTGTATATATGTATATATTGCAGTATGTATAATTATGAGTGGAGTTTTCCTTTTCTTCTAGAAAGTTCAAAAGTTTTAAATTTTTCCTATTTTATCAGTTCTAAGTCGAGTAGTGTCTCCGGATCTCACTTAATATTTATACAAATATCTTTACGTACGTGTGTGGGATCGGGGGATGTTTCACCTAGATAAAGTTAGGTTACAATAATTCCTATAATTAGTGATAATTTAACATCCAATTCCTCGTGAGATCGATAACTCTTTTATCACTTTATTACTTATATACGACCTATATATTTGCAGTTATTTTACGTATATGCATTTAGTGTAACAAATATTTGGTGTCATTACTAGGGAATTGGTATTTTAGATTGTTGTTAATATCGGAAGTAAGTTACTTGATTTTAATTTAGGTGTTTTATGTTCATTTTTCATTTTTATTTTTAAATGTTTGTTTTGCGAGGTGCTTGGAGATATTAGATCGACAAGTCCTCTTATGGTTTACTCAATAAGACTCAGAGCCATTTTATTGTGTATGGTAGAGACATAAAGAGTTGTTCATGATGTGCCCGAATCATGATTTCTCACGGGAGTATTAAATACAAAGTTTTATCAACAATCTTCGGCCTGAAACAAGTATGTGACTAGAAAGAGGAAATGTACCACCTCTATCTACCAACTATCCATTGACAAAGCTTATTGGTTCTTAGAAGACATGCCCGACTTTGATTATCAGAGCTCGAATTATCCACCATGCCACATTAGCTTGGGAGATAACTCTAATATTTTAGTACCATGGTGTAATACTCAACATCACTAAGAGAAGTCTTCTCCCAACCTTCAATATCTTTTTGCATAATTTTTAGAGGAGACAAGGCTTTGCAATAAGGAATAGGAGAAAAGGGAGACCATTTTTAACTTACAAATTGAGTCTCTATATGACTCCCTTGAAGCCATGACAAGAACGGTGGCTATGATACATGCACAAGTCACACATATTGATGAAAGCCACCATGAGGAGCCAAGCACAAACAAGAGGATCTTAGGTTTATTTGATAATGACTACTCAAGTGAGGAGGAGAATCAAGAATGGATCAATAAGGAAGAATCATCAGGCAACACTTGTGAATCTTTACTCTTTGAGATCCAAATTATTATGCTGCTACTATTCATCAAGGATCACATCTACGACGATCTTGTGTGGCCAAAACCTCCATAACCACCTCTAACACCGTTCATTCAAGCCCACCAAGCATATGAGATAGAGCCAAGTCAAGTTGAGCAAGCAAGCCCATTACTTCTACACATAACCAAGCTTAAGAGCGTTCAAAAATAAGACCTATTGGTTGTGTTGTATGACACATACTATGGGCAGAAGCCACTATTCGATCAGCTTTGCTAAGTTGTACATGAAAAAGACTAAAGATGCGAATTATGGAGAGGAATCTTGCACCACCCAAGTTAGGGCAACCTTGCCCAGAGCACCACATTTGCCAACCTTGATAGGAGGCAAGAGTGTCTCGTCTCCCCGGTATGTATTCTTTTCTCTTGTACTTACATTAAACATTTAAATTTTGAAAACATTGCCAATTTTGAGTTTGGGGGTGAGAATGATTGTTGGATTATTATTTGTTTGGTGTAGCTTTGCTTGTGTATTGGTTGTCAAGATTTTCTTCCATAAGTTGTGAATTTTTAGGAAATCGTTTCATTTTTCTTGCTTTTCTTTTGATAGTTTGAATAAATTGTGAGTGTTGTTGAGATGAGATTACTTGATATTGATGATGAGTATAGTCATTTAAGTTTCATCTTAGATTTTTTTAAATGTAATTTATTGAGATTATCTATGTGTTTGACTTGCATTAATTGAACCTCATTTTTGAATCTATACATTTGAGCACAATAATCATGATCACTTAACTCTTTGAGCTTTTGGAGAACACTTGTGTGTATTAGAGAGTCATTGACATCTCATGAACTCTAAAATAGTGAAGCTTGAGATGAAATTTTATGTTAGGTGACATTGGAGAAATAATTAGGCTTTCTTCGGAATGTTTGAGCCTTTCAAGCTAGCCTTGATATATTATCATCCTAGAACACCCACTCTGAATCTATTTTTACCTTTCTTTTTCTACCGCATTTTAGCCAAACCAAAATAATGACTACCAACTTTTATCCTTTAAGCATGTTGATTATTTTAAAGAGTTAATTTATATTATATTCATGTTGAGAGAAAGGGTGGTGATATGAAGTATTGGAAAGAAAAAAGAAATAAAAATCTTAAAAAAAGGAAAAAAAATAAGAGAATAATTTGGTGAAAAATTTATGTCCTTACCCTATATTTTATTTTTCAACATTGAGGGCAATGTTGATTTTTAGTTTGGGGGAGATGTTTTTGATTTTTATCTTTTTTTCTTATTTCATATCTTTCATTTCAGAAAAAAGATAAAAAAATATTAAATAATTGTTTGTTAGGGTGTTAATAAAAGAGAAATTTAGTTGAGTGTGGGAGTACTATTTGGTGTACTAAGAAATAACTCTACAAAGGTCCTTGATTAATGTACTTAAGGGTGATTTGAACCTCAAATGTTTTTTCCAAAATTATCTTTCCTTCTCCTAAGTTGACATTATAAGTTTAATGAAAGATCTTTTAATCTCTGATGACATACTAACATATATTAGTGGAGAGCAACATGAAAGATAGGCATATGGTAGTTCCAAATTATATTATATAGAGATCTTTCATTACCTACCGAAACACATAAGTATTAGAATAATGTCCTATAAAGTAATTTATTATTTAGACATTATAACAATATTTATTGGATTATTTAGTATCTATTTGTTATTAATAAATTCCATGTTATGAATTTCTATTTCATTTATGTCCCATTGATATACATGTGATGTGTATGTTTATCTTATGCAAACATCTACAAGATTCAAAGATATAAAATGAGTAATAAAGAATTATTCGTATGATGAGTTCATATGTGGAAGACATTATATTTTTTATTTCATTATGTCTAAATTAAATTGTTCGCATTCTGTATATAGAAGATAGAATACTTTACTATGCCATAGAATGTAGTATTGTCTATTTAATTAATGAAGTCTCTAATTATTGAAACGAGTCTTCAGATAGAAACACCAGTATGTTATAAGAAAGTTATAACAGCATCGAGCAGGACCTAGTTAATTAGAATTTGAGGTTAAGTGCCGTAACTCAAATTTCTAATTTTACTAATCTAGCACAATTGTAGAAAACCTTAATCCTAGTGATTAACGAACTTACTTTCATGTTTTTATCTTTTTGAGTTACTAAAGGACTAGTTTCGATTTATGGTTTGAACTCCGGTGTCTTGGAAGATAAGGTATATGAAATGTGTAGAACATTTTTCATGATGGACACCATGCATACGATGTCACTTTGAGTTTTTTCAAGTACTTGGATAATATAAACCAGAGCCCCGGTATTCACTATATGAATTTGACTGTGTTCGTATAAGCAGATACAAACACCATAGTCAACTATTATCCATTAGATGAAAAATGGCAACTCAAAGGTAAATATGTACTAGAGGGGTAATATGGTAATTTAACCCTACTAGTATGATATTGCATTAAGGGTATGTCTACAGGTATAGTATATACTAAATGGATCAAGCTAATTAATTGTTAATAAGCTTCATAGAATAATAAATGACATTTAGTCCAAGAGTTCAATATTGGGCCTATAGTGGTGTGCCCCAATATTAATGGACAAGACCCATCTGATCTTCTATCTAGCTTAAATTAAAGCCCTATAGTTATTTGATGATCAGTTGAGTCCAACAAGCCTAATAAGCTCTTTAGGGTTTACTAATCTCTCTATAGTTAAGAGAAAAGTTCTCTAGCATATATATACAAATGTTACACGTGAAACACTCCCACAGGAAGATAGTGTCACACGTATAACAGAGAGAGAGAGAGCAGAGAAAATCGGCCACCACTAGGGATTCACTGTCCTTGGTGTTTCGGCCATCCCGGAGAAATCCGTTCGAGGAGATTATCTTCTTGTTCATCTGTGGATCTCTTTGTTGGGAATCAAGAAGGTGACCATCCACCGGATCAATCAAATGGCTTTCGAGAATAGACGGGAAGATGAGAAGGTTGTGGAGCAAATCCGGGTATTGTTATTGTCTAGATCAAGAGTTAATTTATGTTAGATCATGATCCAAAATATTTTGTAAAAGAAAAAATTTTAAATAACTAATTCAACTGCATTTCTTGATTTTACAAAACTATGGTGTTCTTAAAAATGATTTTATGAAAACATTTTCTGGAAATTTATTCCAGCTAACTCCAGCAATTATTAAGTTTAATTTATTAATTGATATTGATTTTATACACACTTGTACATTAAGAGTCTTGAGTGGAATTAAATTGATGCTTGAAGTTACAAATCTAGATAATCATTGCGTTTGCAATCTCTTTGAGCTTGGAATATTTTGTGACTTCGAAGATACTTGCACGATTTTTGATTTGATATGAAACTCACACCTTGTTGTTTATATCTTTAGTATTTGATATGTGTCTTACTTTTCTTTTTCTTGTTTTATTTTGCTTGAGGACAAGAAAATATTCGCGTTTAGGGGTATTTGATGTGTTTTTGCTTTATTTTTGTAGTTCTTGTGAATAAATAAGAATCAAAATAAATTGGTGCCAAATATGGTATTTCAACCCTTTTAGATGAAAGTTGAGTCCAATAAGAACACAACATAATACAATAAAAATCAGGCAAAACAGAGCTAAAATGATAAAATGGCACACTTGAGAAGAAAAATTATCGTGCTGATTTCTAGAACCGAAAGCACTGCAGCACTATCCTATATTCTGAACTGCGTTTTTAGCAAGTTTTTAGGGGACAATCTTGGCCCTTTATGCTATATGATCGAATGTTTGATATTCCACCCGGTCTAGGTCATCTTGTAGCCTGTTAAATACATGTTTAAGCTTCCATTTCAAGTGTGGAGAGCTAGAGAGAAAACACAACAAACAAAGCTCCAAATTCCTAGAGAGATGAGAGCTTTAGAACAAAAATCTTGAAGAAGATGCTTGAGAGAGTAGCTTGAAGAGATTGAATCTTGAAGTTTTACCTCCATAAAAGAGTTTTTCTCATCCTCTTTCTCACTCTAGTCTCATTTTAATTTTGTATTATGCTTGATTTTTGAATATGTTTGTATATATAAAATTCGTGTTGAGAATAGAATAATATTAAATTAATTATTATATACTTGGGATATGATGTAACTTAAACTTTTATTCTGCATCTTGATTTCCAATATATTCTTTGATATTGTTCTTGAATTTATTTATGCTATTCCATGCTTAATGCTTCTCAACTAATTAGCTACTAGTTGGATGATTTGATTTCTAGAATTTGGCACTTGAGAAAGAGAATTTTAGAAATAACCATAGGATAATATAACTTAGGATTTATAGAGTTTGAGAGAACTTGTAATTCCTTTGAAGCCATGATCAAAGAACCATTGAACATAGTGAATTCTTAATTTATAGGTTCAAAATAGAGATATCAAAATCGGGATTTAGGAATGATTTCACTAGGAATTTGATGGAGGGAGTAGAAATATTTTTGGGTTATTGGCTTATAAACAAGGAATAATTAATTAAAATGCAATTGGTAATCAAATGATATAGTTGACAGTTAAATGAATTCAGTCCCCTAGTACATTTGTGTGTAAAAGCCTCCATATTTTATTTTTGCATTTATATTTATATTTGCATTTGTTGAACTTATAAATTCATTTAGTTTGGTAACCTAGATAAAGTTAGGTCACGATAATTTTAGTAACTAACAATAATTTAACACCCAATTTCTCGTAAGATCGATAACAATCTTATCATTTTATTACTTATATATGACTCATGCACTTGTAGTAATTTTATGTATATATATTTAGCGTAACATTCATATATCTATATTTGATTTATATTATACATGATTTTGTGTTTGATATATGTATGTTCTATGGTTCTGGAAATTATTTTCATCTAAAAATTTTAAAACCTAGATTCGCTAATTTGTCCGCTGCATTGATAATGTGATCATGTATTTTCCATAGTTTTTATGCATATATGTTTTCCCTAAGTGTTAAGTTAATTTCCAGTAATTTGTATCAGAGCGCAGGTTCATATGTATAGCATAATATTGATCTAAAATTGTATGATCTAGGTTATGTGATTGAGTTTGAGCAATTTTTTCTATGATAGTTAATGATTCATAGTGATGAATAATATTTAATAACGAATACTATTGATTTTTGCATGGTGAGAAAACTTGTAGATTGTGATTCTAGAAAAATTAAGTTTAGTTGTTCTTAGGTTTTATGGTTGATAAATTCGAAAGTATGTTTCAAAAAGTTTGAAAAACTGACTGTTTTCTAGATTTTTTGTTGCTATTTTTTAGTTTTTTCATATTTGTTTTTATTAAAAAAAATGTTGGAAGGAGTGGCATAAGTCAAACCCACACCTAGCCATGTGCTGCAGCCCGCTCCATGCGCGCGACCAGCATGTGTGCCTAGCGCACGCCAATGGCGCGCAACCAGGCTACACATTATAGCTAGGCGCCTCAAGCGTCCACCACCCCATCACCCCATCCTTGCTCTATTGCTCCGGGTCTCGTCACCTTCCTATGGCGATGACAACCGATATGCTGACGGTAGTGGCTTTTCTGTCATCACCACTAATTTCTAAATTAATTATTTTTAATTAATTAAATAATTATTTAATTTGAATTTAAATTTTGAAATAGGAAACTATTCGAAAAAGATTAGGATTGTTATCTATTTTTGAGTTATCCTATTTTAAAATTGATTTACTATCGGATAATATGAAATTTGAATTAGTTACGTAAATAAGATATTATCTAATAGTTAATTTAAATTTGACTAGGATATCAACTATTTTTGAAATAGATAAGATTTTGTATATTATCTTTCTCTATTTAAATTAATAATGCAAATTTAAATTGATTAGATAATTAGGATATTATTTAATAAATAACTTGAATTCAAATAGGATATCTATTAATTTTTGAAATTGGATAAGATTTCTTATATTATCTCTAGTATTTAAATTCTGAATTTAAATAGGTAATGACAATTCAAATTAATTTAGATATTTAGTGATATTAGATATGATTTGATATTATTCTGATAAAGTTATCTGAATTTAAATAGAATATCTACTAATTTTTGAAATTAGATAAGATTTTCTATCTCTTTCTATTTAAATAGATTCCAACTATTCAAATTAATTTGATATTTAATGTGACTAGATATGATTAGATTGTTATTCATAAATCGTAATAGATTAAATTTGAATAATTTAAATTTAGTAATTATCCTTAATTTAAATTTGATTTAAATTAGGATATAGTTTTGAATTTCAATTCAAAACTAAATCTAATCAGATTAGATTTAAATAATTATTATCTATAGATTATTCAAATTCATAATTAATGAGATTAATTAGGATAGAAAATATTTGAATTTAATTAGATTAATATTATACAGTTAATTTTAATAACTATTTATCTAGTAACTATTCTTATGTTACTAATTAGAATATAGTTAGAGACAAGTAATTTGCTTAGTAACTAAACTAATTAATGCGATTAATTAGGTAATTAATTAATATGATTCATTAATTAAAAAGTTATATTCTTTTATAATTAAATAATTTTAAGTAATAATAGAAATTTAATAATGATTAGATTTCTATTACAATTAAATTTAGATATGATCTTTATTTAATTATTAGAATTATTTAATTATAATTAGATATAAATACTAGATATAAGTTTCTAATTAATTAGGATTAATTAAAAGAGTTTTAATTATTTCCCCATTTAGAATATTGCAATTAATCTTTTCTAAATACAGTTATAGAAATAGGATTTCTATAACTAGAAATAATTATTTTTTATTATTCTTTAAATCTTAATGAGTTTAAGATAGTATTTTAATGAGATTAAGATAAGATTAGATAAATTAATTAAATATTTAATTAATTAATAATTAGATATCAAAATGTGATTTATTCTCTAATTATTTAAATTATCCTAATAAGTCAACAATTTTAAAAATATTTATAGTTTTACATTTAGACACTAATTAGTTATAAACTTAATCATACACATAGGATAATATGTTTTACTAGAAAATGTTAATTATTGAATTTAATTAATTTTTGAATTATTATTTAACAATTATTAATATGAGTAATTTTTATTATTTAATAATTAATATTAATTAATGAGATTAATTATATTAATGAAAAGGATAATGAAACTATAAGGATAATTATTTACTTTTATGAATTACAAGGAAATTGGAGCTTGATTTTGATGAGAATAAAATGTTTTAGTTTTTATTAATATAATATTTGAATTATGTGATAATTATGATAATATTTTATGCAATAGTATATAACATAAAATATTGATAATTATGAGATAATTGTGGTAATATTTTATGTGATAAAAGGAATTTTGATAATTATGAGATAATTATATTTTTTTAAATACATTCGGTATGACTATCATATTGAGTGGGAGGATTTTTAAATTTTGTTATTTTTAATCTAAAATTACTCAAACCAATTTTTAGTTTTGAAATGATTAATTTTTTGAGAAAATTAATGAATGTATATAAAGTTATTTATATTCATTACTTGTATTTATTATTATTTTTTTAAACTTTTATACAAAATATTTTTATAGTTGTTCACTTATTTTTATAAATGCACTTAGATTAAATTCTACTACTAAGAACTTTTAAAATTATTGGTTGAATAAGTTAGCGATTAAAGTTTCTTAGTTAAATTCTTTTCAAAACTAATTTTTTTATATAGGACTTGGTTTAAGTATTATTTTCAATTATTTATCTTTGTTTGAAAGATTTTTGATCAAATAATTGAATTTTCTTCTAAAAAAGTTTTACTTGAATGATTTACTGTCCACAGACCTTCTTACTTGATTGTTATGTAATATATGCTTTTATTGTCTACTTATATATATATATATATATATATATATATATATATATATGAGATATATAAGATAGTGTTAGCACTTTGGATTTAGACAATAATTGTTCGATCATAGTACCATATTTAGAATAGTACGTCATAATGTCTTAAATTAGCTCATTCTCTTTAAGCCGCATAATTAGTTTTGTGGTTACTAGGTTAGATAACTGAGCAAAATCAGGAATCCCTAATTTTAAAAAGATTGAGTAGGAGCAAGTATGAGATATCCATGGTCTCCGTTATTGGTTTAATAGTTCTAAATACGTGTCTTGCCTTCGAATCTTGTTGAGCTCCTATAGGAAGGTATTATGTAAGAAAATGTGTAAATTAAAATAATGATTACATACTCAACATAGAATGCTATTAACCTCCTATGAGAGCTATGTTAGTAATTTTATGAACCAATAAATAGGATAGTTAGTAAACTCGAATATGAGATACTAATTTTTTTGTCTAAAGTGAATTATTCATATTTGACTTGTAGACTCACATTATTACTTGTAAGTAACTTGTGATCTATGGTAGGTTAAAATAGCTTAAATATTTATGATAGCCTCAGGGATACTTTTGAAGTGTTTATCTTGTTTAATTTAATGTTAAGTATTCTAAATTCTATTATATTCAGATAACTAGCAAACTTAGTTGAGTACTAAAAGGATTATAATTTGCATATATGTCCATAATTTACCCTTAGTTTCCAAATAACTAATAAGAGCATAATACATAATTTTCTTGTTTTATTATATCTTATTACATTTGTTTCTTATTTTACTCTATGTGCACTACAATATCTTACACAAATTGTCTACTAATTTTAAATTGGTTACTTTGATCGGTAAATCACAAGAGTTAGTGATTATGTCAAAGTTCATTCCTGATAATTAATACCTTTATTGAGGTATTTGTTATCTTACTTGAGATAATGAATACCTTTATTGAAGCATTTATTATCTTACTATAAAATTAAATCGAAACAAAGATTTTTGTATTCAATTATTTTTTCTTTATTTGTTTAATTAATAATTAATCTTACAGAATTTAATTATGAATTGAATTCATTAAATTAGATTTTGAATTGAATTAATTTTATGACGTTTGTCTAATTGGAAATTTTATCATTTTGTAGTTTTTGGGGAAAATACTATTTCATAAGATGGATAAGGTTTCCAGAAAAAGGAAAGAGACAAAAGAATATTGTCGAAGTAGAATAAAGACATCAATGGAGACATCACAACATTCAATGAATTTGAACGATAATCAACCTAGGGATATCACACCCCCTAGTTTAACTATATTGTCATATACAGTCAAACTATGAAGTATTATTGTTTGCTCTTTCATATCTTTTGTTTTGATAAAAAGGTGGGCAATTTTGAACTTTCTAAAACCTTTAAGCAAAAGCAATTGCATGACATTTCTTGTTAAAAGTGTCATTACAAAATGTATAATCAAAAGAGGTTTTCACCAGTCTATTTTACCATCAGTAGTAGTATTTACATTAAACCAAAATATCTCAAAATAAAAATGTCGCCCTTTGGTCAAGCTCATCTATATCTGTATGATCATGGCGACAAAAGACAAACAAGGCAACCAGCTAGTCAATACCAAAATATGCCTCATCGTCTGCATTACAAGACTAAAATGAGCTAAGGCTCAGTAAGTAAAAACTATGAATGCTTATGAATGCTTTAAAATCTCATAAAGTTCCCATTGTACACTTTTTTTTCTTAAACATTTGAGTTCATGCATTTTCCTCAAATATTATTCTTAACACGGTCCTCAAATGTTCCATATGCTCCTCTCTTGAGCTTGAGTAAATCAGAATACCATCGATGAAAACTATAGCAAATTTATCTAAGAAATCTTTAAATACTCTATTCATCATGTCCATGAAAGTAGCTGGGGCATTAGTTAATCCAAAGGGCATTACTAAAAACTTGTAGTATCCATATCTAGTCTTGAAAGCTATTTTTGGAATATCTTCCTCCTTAATTTTTAACTGATGGTATCCTAATCTTAAGTCAATCTTTGTAAACACGAAAACTCCTTGCAGTTGATCGAACAAATCATCAATTCTGGGAAGTGGATACTTGTTTTTGATTGTGACCTTATTCAGCTCCCTATAATCAATGCAAAGCCTCATAGTCCCATCTTTCTTCTTTACAAACAAAACCAGAGCACCCCATGGTGAAAAGCTTGGGCATATAAAACCCTTGTCTAATAACTCTTGTAACTGTACTTTCAGTTTCTTTAACTCTGCCGGAGCCATTCTATAAGGTGCTTTCGAAATAGGAGCCATTACAGGAAATAAGTCAATAACAAACTCTATCGGATGGTAACCTAGACAAATCTTCAAGAAATACATCAAGAAATTCACTAACTATCAGCACTTCCTCAAGCTTCACTTTTACCTCTTCTCTAGTATCCATTATGTTGGCCAAGTATCCCATGCATCCCTTTTCTAGTAACTTCCTTGCATTTATTAAGGAGAATATTGGAATCATAGAATTTCCACTAGTGCCAACAAAAGTGAACTTCTCTATACTTGGTAGCTGAAACAATACCCTCTTCAAATAGCAATCAATAGTAGCATGGTATTTTGATAACCAATCCATACCTAAGATAACTTCAAAATCTTGCATATCCAATTCTATCAAATCTATAAACAAGTTTTTACCAGCTATTTGGATTAGGCATGCCTTGAGAACTTGATCAGAATATAAAACTTCTCCTGGTGGAATAGTTACACAATATTTGAAATTCAAGTACTATGGAGTTTTGCCCAATTTCCTCATAAATGCAGGTGATGCAAATGAATGTGTAGCCCCTAAATCTATTAATGCATGAATAGAAATACCAAAGATAAGAATCTCACCTGCTACAACGGATAGGTTTACCTCGACATCTTCTTTGGTCATTGTATACACATGAGCTGGGACTTTCTTCTACTCATTTGTAGCATTCGGACAATTCTTTGCATAGTGTCCAGATTTTCCA
>JXTB01000004.1:1338680-1389748 GCA_002914805.1 Parasponia andersonii
TTTGTTCTCATATGTTGCAGAAAATAAGTTTTAACTCAAAAACGGTATAAAACAAAGGTAACTAAACCCATACCTCAACAGAATAGCGACACCACGCTATTAGGTCCTTAAAGTGTCGTTGACGATAGCCCGGAGGGTCGGGAACCAATTCCAAGCCCTCGATCGTCCTCGTGCGAAAAATCAACTTTCTCACCGAAGCTTCAATTCTACAAACGGACCTCTTCACTGAATTCCTAGCACCCAAAATAGCTAGGTTAGACATATAACTTGTCAAATTCGGGTCCGGGTCCATACCGGACTGGTGGCACGCAAAATAAGACAAAATCTCGACCGTCCGATCTCGATTTTTGTGTCGATCACCAAACTACACAATATATATATCAAACTTCTCCATTTTCCGAGTACATTCCAAAAATGCAGTTAAAATTACAATCCAACGGTCGGATCAAGAACAACACTCAAACTCGAAATGACCAAAAATGGCAACTTTCAATCCGGGCAAAATAGAGTTGAGATATATATACCTTGATGATCCTTGCGACGATACGAATCCAACGAGACCAGTTTGAAGCTAAATGGACGCCGGAATCATCGCCGGTGGCCGAAAATCCGATTAGGCCCCTTCTCTCTTCTCCGACGACGACGAGCTTCCAGGCGCGTCTGGCGGTCAGGATCGGCACAGGTGCGGTGCAGGCGAGCTTCGGCGGTGGTTCCTCTGGCTGGGCGACGGCGCGGATGGGCGGCGAGCGGCGGTGCGGGGGGGATCGGCCAAGAGCGTGAGAGAGATGAGGGAGAGAGAGAGATCGGGGGAGGGAGGAGAGAGAAGAGAGAGAGAGAGGTGAAAAAGGTGTGCACGTGGCCCCCCTTTATTGGGCTGTGCAATTTTTCAAAAATTGCACATAAGTCCCCAAAATTTCAAATCTCTATCAATCTGGTCCCCCAAAATTTGCAATTTAGTCCATCTGAACAAAACTTTTGCAAATTAGTCCCCACAATATTTATCCGGAAAATTGGTAAATTGTCCAAATTACCCTCGAAAATTCCAGGTTTTTACAAACAATCCTCTGAGTAGTGGCTGATTATGTCTGTTGGCCTATTGCTTGGCATTTTTGTGGCTCTTGTCTTTCTCTTTGATTATGTTGCCACTTTCTTTTATTTCAACTAACCTCTTGTTGAGATCCTGCCCTAAAGATTGTATTTCTCCTTGCCATATTAATATTCCTGCGAATTTCTTGAGCTCTTATAACTCGTAGCTCGGCCTCTTCTGCTTCAAGAGCTTTGTCTGCAACCTCAACATATGGCATACCTTTATGAGCAGATATTTTAACATCCTTATAAATTTCTACCTTGAGGCCTTGGAGGAACTGGTTTACTTTTAGCTCATTGGTACTCACCATGTGTGGAGCAAATTGGGATAACTCTTCAAATTTCTTTATGAAGTCACTAACAAACATACTTACCTGTTTAAGATCAACAAACTCAACAGTTTTCAGCATCCTATGCACATTGTTGAAATATTTTCTATAGATTATTTCCCTAAACTGCCCACAAGTAAGCTTAATAGTATCAGTGATGGACTTCATAGAATCCCACAAGTGTCTAGCATCCATCTGGAACTTAAAATTGGCACATGAAACTTTTTCCTCATCAGAGATTCTAATGTAATAAAAAATATCCTCAATACTCCTAACCCACTCTTTTACAAGCAGTGGATCAGTTTCACCCTTGAAAGCTAGAGGCTTATTCTTTCAAAACCTCTCATAAGCAGGTTCATAATTTTCTTGTCTAACTATGGCCTGTGGTAGTGCTTGTCTCCACGCCTTTCCTCCCTTTCTATAAGCCTTTCTAACTTTCTTGCTTGTGTCTCAACCAACTCTGTCAACCTTCCTATAACAACATCCTTGTTGATCTTATTTTCAGTAGTACTTGTTTTATCGCCCCTTCGCTTACTAGTTTGACCCTTGGCATGATTCCCTGTATAGTTTCCATTTCACTTACATCCATGTATAATAGCCAGTAATAAAGACATAACATGATCAGACCTATGTAGACAGTCTTCAGAAATGATTCAACCTCCGCTCTAATACCAACACTGTCACACCCTCTAGTTTAACCATATTGTTATATACAATCAAACTATGAAATATTATTCTCTGTTCTTCCATATCGTTTGTTTTGATAAAAAAGGGGGAAATTTTGAACTTTCTAAAACCTTTAAGCAAAAGCAACTGCATGGCATTTCTTGTTAAAAGTGTCTTTACAAAATGTACAATCAAAAGAGGTTTTCATCAGCCTATTTTGCCATCTACAGTAGTATTTACATTACACCAAAATATCTCAAAACAAAAATGTCGCCCTTAGGTTAAGCTCATCTACATCTGTATGATCATGGCGACAAAAGACAAACAAGGCAACCAGCTAGTCAATACCAAAATATGCCTCCTCATCTGCATCACAAGACTAAAATGAGCTAAGGCTCAGTAAATAAAAACTATGCATACCTATGAATGCTTTAAAATCTCATAAAGTTCCCATTGTACCCTTTTTTTTTCTTAAACATTTGAGTTCATGCATTTTCGTCAAATATTATTCTTAGTTGGGCCCCTTAGCACATTGTTTGTCCTGTAAGTCGATAGGCAGTGACAACATTGGGCAAAAACTCTGGCCAAGAGTAAAAATAAGGTGTGACCGTTGTGTGAGGTTTTTAGAAAACTCCTTCCCTCATCAAAAGGGCATCCCACACTGCACTAATATTGTCCTACTTCAACGAGACACATTATAAGATCCGCAAATCCCGCATCAATGGAAGAGTCTGCATCAATAGACTTATCTATCCAGCTCCGACAGACTAACAATTGCCATTAAAATTTATCTTATAAAATTGGTACAATGCTACTCACTTTCGAATACTCTTATAATAAAAGTCTCCATTTGCGTGCAAAACATGCCATGCACATGCCATTTCATAACTTTCAGGAATAAGTAAGTTTCACCTAAATACATCTTCCATATAGTTCTTATGATGCAGTTATAACTCTTTACTTACCTCGTGTCCTGAATAGAAATTGATAGTGGAAAGAGCCAATATCCTCTAGAGATTAGTGTGCTAATTACCTATCATAAATTACTATTAGTCAAGATGCACATTTTACAAAAAGAATGCATTAAGATTCTTAAACAAGACCGAAATGACAACTTTCACCAAATTAGGAAACTTGATCTTAAAATGACTCAAAAGCATTTAAATCACTTAAGGTACCTGGTAGTCAATCAATAGCATTAGAACAATTTTCAAAAGTATTTAAAATATGAATGCTAGTTCATTAGCACAAAATGATCCAAAATGGCACATAATTTTGTAAAAACAAGTCCATTTACTCCTAAATGGTACAATTTCATTTTAAAAATATTTAGACAGTACCTCCCCTATTTTAGGGACATTCCCACATGATTAAAATCATGGTTTTAAACTTGCAATAACAATTAACAATCTAATTCCCACATATACACATCAAAGAGGATGATTTGGAACAACCTAAGTGCATTTGAATTCCTTTCAATTTTCACAAAGTTTAAACGACTTTTACACTTATGTGTCATCACAACCAGCCATAAAATAAGTGTAATAACTAATAGAATCAATAAAATATATACTATAATTTTAAGAAATCAGATTACAAATATAGAAAACTTAATCTACCACACATGAAAACACTTAAATCCATAAATAGTAATCATTGGGGCCTTAGGTTTAACTTTAATCCTCCACCTAAATTTTATGTTTCCAGTGATATATAAGGGTTCCTAGGATCATTATTCATCAAATAATAGCTTTGGTTTTAGAGCTAAAACAAAATAATTTCACAATAAATTCAAAATCCTACATAAACCTCACCTTAACTAGTTTGAGTCTTTGCTAGACTTCTTGCCTTCTATCTCCACCAAACTGATTCTCAAAGCTTAGAAATATATTTTTGGACTCAACAAGATCTGAAGAAACCATTATTTAAGTGGGAACAAGTAGAGAATTGAAATTAAAGGACAAGACCTAGAAAGAAGAACTTAATAGAATTACCTTAACTAGTTTTGGTGTATCTTGCTTTCAAAGCTCCAATTTGAGTTCTACCACTTGGAAATTGTTGGAAATGTTTGAGGGAAGTTGAGAGAAGTCAGAAGAAGCATTGGAGATTTTCAAGTCATGGCTAGAGAAAGGGAAAGTAAATGACCAGATTTGACCCAAAATCAACACTTAATGGCTAAGAAAATGTATAACTTAAATTCTAAGGGGTATTTTGGGTATTTTGCACATCCCTTTCCATGTGTCCAGCTCTAGAACATCCTTATCATAGTCACCACGTTTCTGGTCACTCCTATGCCCCCAAGTGTAGCCAAAGTTGGTCAATCCTACCTTAGAAAGTGGAAACTAGTCATACTATGACTTATGATCCTATATGGCTAATCTTATTGTAATTTGGTGGAACCTAGCCCCTTAACCAATCAATAAAAATAAAAAGAAAGTCAATTAGACTCCAATTAACAATGCAAACATAATATTAGCACTCAATTATTAGAATGCACAAAAACGACATTATGCGATTAAGCTTAATCTAAGCTAGCTTAGTGCAACTAAATATGAATTAGTGTCCTGAATGCCACCTCGTGCTTACCTGGAGCAAACAAATAAAATGATATAAATGAGTCCTAGACATTAATCAAGCCTATCTGACATGTTAAACACACTGTGAATTTGGCTCCGAAATGCGTAAAAATTACATTTTACCGAAAAAGTACTATTTGACCAAGTTATCAACAAGTACGATCTTAATGCATGTGCACATAGTATTGCTTTCATAATTATGTTCTTTGTTCTTTTAGCACACCGAGCTCTCTCTCTAAGGGTATTGAACCTTTACACTACATTGGGACACTTCGACAATCATTAGCGTAATAACATGTATGTAAATGCACATAACATAATGAATGTGCATGTTACTATAAAACTAGAATTAGCGATTTCTAGATGCATAATATGCAATTGGAACATATTTATTATTGGCTTAATATGCATGTGAGAATCTTGGGCACCACAAGGGATATCTTTGTTGAAAAAAGGTTAAGATCTTCTTTGGTAGTTAGAATGTCTAGAAGGCCAAGAAGATCACTCTTAGCTAATGATATACGAGATCTTTGGTCAGTGGACTTAGGAACTAATGTCAATGTCTCCAACCCTGAGAAGTGGTTCATTGAACCAAATCGATTAACTGACCTTGGTCGTCATGTGGAAGTTAGAAATAATCGAAGAGTTCGAGTTAAAGGTATGGGCGATGTTTAACTAACTATTTCATAAGATGGATAAGGTTTCCAGAAAAAGGAAAGAGACAAAGGAATATTGTCGAAGTAGAATAAGGACATCAATGGAGATGTCAAATATTCAATGAATTTAAATGATAATTATCCAAGGGATACCTTTGCTAAAAAGAGGTTAAGATCTTCTTTGGTAGTTAGAATGTTTGGAAGGCCAAGAAAATCACTCTTAACTAATGATATAAGAGATCTTTGGCTAGTGGACTTAGGAGCTAATTTCAATGTCTCCAATGCTGAGAAGTGGTTCATTGAAGCAACTCGATTAACTGACCTTGGTCATCATGTGGAAGTTAGACATAATCGAAGAGTTCGAGATAAAGGCATGGGCGATGCTTAACTGACTATTTCATAAGATGGATAAGGTTTCCAGAAAAAGGAAAGAGACAAAGGAATATTGTCAAATTAGAATAAGGACATCAATGGAGACATTACAGCATTCAATGAATTTGAATGATAATCAACTTAGGCATACCTTTGCTGAAAAGAGGTTAAAATCTTCTTTAGTAGTTAGAACATCTGAAAATCAATGATAGCTTTGTGATCGAAGAGTTCGAGTTAAAGGCATAGGCGATGCTTACTTGAAAATCAATGATAGCTTTATGATCATGAGAGATTGCTAGTATGCACTGGAGTTCAGTATGAATGCTCTCTCAGTATCAAAATGTATACAGAAGGCTATCACTTTGTGTTTGAAAAGAAGGTGCACGTCTTCTATAACAACCTATTGTACTGTATGGGAGAAATACAAAATAGACTTTATGTTTGATCCTAGAATCATAAAGTACATTGTCTTCAATGATGAGCATTAATAAATTGGAAAAGATGGTGAAAGACATTTAGAAAGAGTGTAACATCATTGATTTGCACAAGCGACTCTGACACATGCCAGGTGCAGAAATTCGTAGACCTATAGAGTTGAGTCACTTACATGAAGTAGATGTCAGCAACAACAAAAACTACTAAGATTACAAGAAGCTTGTCGAGTATAAGTATCATCTTGCCATTTGTTATGAGAAAGCTAAAGTATGTTTAGAGTGCATATATGCCCATATCTGTGAACCAATGGAGGTAGTTTCCTATAACAAGTATAGACTGTTTGTGTCTTTTGTTGATGAATATTCGAATTTTGGATAAGTATATCTTATGAAGAAATATGATGAAGTCTTAGATGCTTTCCATGAGTTTGATAGAAAGATGAGGATGCAACACAACATTAAGGTCAAAAGGTTCAAGATTAAGTATACTCGTGCAAGAAAGTGGGAGATAAAATTGACAAGAATTCATAAAAATGTTTTCTACTTGTTTACCCAAAGGAAGAGAAAGGCTACTTTCTTTATAGACAATCTACCAATACTACCTTCATTAACAAAAGTAGAGATTTTCAGGAGGATAAAGAGAAATCCGTCAAGGAAACGATGAAGAGAGAACTTATGACCTTCATTACTTTCTTAGTCATTTAAGTTGTTAATTGAACACTTAGATTTGTTTTTATTACTTTCAGTCATTTGGAACATTTTTAGACTTTTAGAAAGTTAGTTTAAGTAACTACTTTTTGGATAAGCAGGAGATTGTTGGGATATTTGCCCTAAAAAGTATATTCTAATTTTACCCTTTTAATATAAACAACTTTCTTTTGAATACAATTATGATATTTGCTAGATTAAACTGTCTCAGTTGAATAGTTTATTTATCTAAAAAAGATTCTATGACTTTATTTGTATATAAAGAAATAAATATGATTAAACGTTAATTATTGGGAGACTTGTTTCTTTATCTAAGTCTAAATTAACTAGTTCACAATTTGTAAATAAAGATGGAGTACTTTATTTACTAAATATTATAGTATTTGTCTATCTTAATCAGAATGATGTGTCTCAAATTATTGAAGTGTCTGACTTTTAATAGAAATATTAGTATAACATAAATAAGTTATGTGTATTAAATTGGACTAGACAATATAAAGAATTGGAGTACCATAACTCAATTTTTAATATTATTAAAAACCAGTTCTTAACATGTAGATCTTAATCCTTGATATTTGACTGGACCTATTTTCACGGGTTGTAACCTTTTGATTTGTTAAAAGACTAGTCTCTAAGAAATTCGAGACAAACTCTGGCATAATGAAAGTTATGATTTATGAATTGACGAAAACACAAAATAGTTGAAGATATTATGCATTAATGCCACTTTAGGGTCTTTTAAGATTCATGAAATAATTAAATCTAAGATAGTATTCACCTTGTGAATTAGTTGATAATTTTTTCTAAATAGTCATTTAGAACAAAATTATCGACAATAATATTCTTTGATAGAAAGATGGTAACTTAAAGATAAATATATATTGGAGAGATATTATGGTAATTTCACCTATCTAACTTCACCATTGTATAGGGATTTTACATGGAGTATGGAATATGCTAGATGGATCAGTTAATCAAGGCTAGTTAATTAAATCTCTATAAAAGGTATGACATTTAATCTAAGAGTACAGTATTAGGCCTTTAGTGGAGTATCCCCTTTACTAATAGTATTTATATAAATGCCATAGTAAGAGTTATTATATATTCATCATACTATTAGAGCTTAGGTTATTTGGATCCAATAGGTCCCTTATCTAGCTCAACAAAGATCATTAATTGGTTGGTGATATTTATGAAATTAGTTGTATAAAAGTATGTAATATAATAATTCCACACACAAGTTACTATTTTTATAGATAAATTACATGAGTTGGACATATTAATAAAATTACACCTGAAGTCCAAATTGGAGAAGAAGCTCAATTCTAATTGGAGAACAAGCCCAGTAACTCTAGGAGAGATACACATGAAATAGAGGGAAAAGGAGAGAGAGATTTCGGCCAAGGCTGAAAGAAAGAAAGGGAGAAAAAGTTTCTAACAATCTCATGTTCTCATCTCACGTCCTGATATTCCAAAGGATCAAGAAGGTGTTCTTGATTATTCTCTAATGAAAGATTTAACTTGGTGCCCACTCACCTCATCAACCAAGAGCAAGAACAAAAGCATAAACAATAAGATCTAGGGCTAGAGATTTGATTACCATCAATAAAGAGATCAAGGAAGAGCACACTACAAGAGGTAAACCCCAAATCTAATCTCTAAGGTTTATGCATCTAGATTTGATTTATGTTATACATGATTCTATATTTGATATATGCATATTAGATGGTTATGAAATTTGATTTCATGTAAAAATTTTAAAACCTAAATCTGCTAATTTTTCTGCTGCATTCATGATGTGATCATGTGTTTTTCATAATTTTTATGCATGTATATTTTTTCTAAGTGTTAGGTTAATTTTCAGTATTTTCTACCTTTGTTTGGAGCACATCTTGTAACAACCAGATTTTTAACACTATTAACTACTTACCTCCTTAGCTTATTTGAAAAAAAAAAGGAAATTTAGATACAGAAAATTTATGACAAATTTTTTTTATATATTTTTATTTCTTTTTAAGAGATTTATATTCATAACTAACAAGTAAATGCTTTTCAATGGTATTTGATTATAAACTTTTATTAAGGTGATTTAAATAATGCGCAACCATAAAGGGCTCTTAGGTGAGGAGGGGGGTCACATACGGACCACTTAAGTCACAAGCTCTCCTTAGACAGTTTAGGTCTTTTTGACAGAACCCCTTGTGTTTTGTATTTATTTAAATCAAAATATTTTCTCTTTTAGATCTTTAAAAAACCATTTGTTTAACTTCTATTAAATTGAAACACATTTTCAAGTTCAATTTGATTAAACTATGCATTACAAACTAAAATACTGAGTTATAAATACGTTTTCAAACAACATCAAACTTACATAATTGAAATCATTTGTCTCATAATAAGAACATATGCGGAAGAAATTTTAATGATGGTATTCCATTACCTGTGCCTCGCATTCATCCCCGCTTCAATTCCAGCTAACCCATCAATCAAATCAGAGGTTTCTTTCCTTTGGTACCTATAGCATGGATACTCATAAAATATGAGCTTTTACCCAGTAAGTACAATGTAATTCTCAGAAAATATTTTACTTATGAACAAACAATTCTTTTTTTTTTCTTTTTATTATGAAAGTCCAGTTGAGCTATTTTATGAAATCATTATTTTACGCTTTATTATAAGATATTATGTCATGATTTTATCTCATTCTTGATTTTAATGTCTTTTATCTTTCTTATGGACCCTGGTGTACGTACTGAGTATGCACTACTGAATGGGGAACTAGGGGAGCGACCCGTCTAAAAACACCTACAGTCATAATCTTAACATACTTTTCCTTGGAAATCCTCGCTTAGGAGAGGTCAGTCTTATTTTCCCTCGGATATCCTCATCTAGTGGAGGTTGGTACGACACCTTTAAATTCTTTATCTTATTTAGTCTTTTCTTAATATGAGTGGGTAAGCTTCGCTTCGATGAACTCGAATCTATATTCAACTATCATAGCATTTCCTTTTTTAAAGTATGTTAAAGTATTTTCATGATAACATTGTAAAGTAAGCATACATTATGTTTTTATAGCATAGGAAAAGTATCTTTATAAGCATATATTATACATAGGCTATAATAATATAAAGGCAAGTTAACAAATGAAATTAATTCAAATATATCATACTGCAAATATGAAATATTTTTAACCATCTATGCCATAGGTGAAATCGTACTTACCTCGTAATATGATTGTCCTAGTTCTACTCGTTAATTACGTACGTCTAGATCGAAGTTTGCCCTGACGTATACATACTCTATTTGTTAGAGAAATTTAAAGTGGCCTTATACTGTTTTTTTTTAAACTTTTAATTACTTAGTGGCCTTAAAACATTTAAAACTCATTCTTGATCCAGCATAAAACTTTACGTTTAAAAAACAATGTTATGCTATATTCATTGACTAATTTATACTTTCACTTAGATAGATGAGATTTGATTCTCCTTAACCTTGATCATAGTGATCTTTTTAATCTATCATTAATTTGATTGTTGATTTGATTAATATCATCCTAAATCAATTAAGTTTCCTTAATTATAGTTCTTTTCGTCAAATACTTTGAATTATTCTTGATTAATTTCTTTATTCGTAATTAAGGGTCATAATATGATAATTGAGTCAACCATACTAAGGGCTATACAAATTTAAAATCTAAAATCATACTTGGACTAAATATTATTTGGTATCCAATACCACTAGCTCCAAAAGAAAGTCTCCACTATATTAATCTTTTTTATATCTTTTGAATTATTTCAGAGACAAAAGTTACTAATTAGTTTTGTCTTTGTCTTCTATTTTGAATTATGGCCACTAATTTCCAAAGAACATTTCAATCACGATTTTCTTTTTTTCCTACCTTTTGAATTACCCACTAACTTTATTCCTTTTTTTTTTATTCCACTCATTTAAAGTTATTACCTTCCAAAGGTAAAACTTTACTACTCTTCATCTTTTTTTATAACTTATTTTTGACCCTTAGATTGATTTGTCTACTTAATTCTTTATATACTTAAATCCTAGCCATTCAAATTATGGCATGGTACTATTTTGTTGCAACCATTAACTTTAGGTTATAAAATATAACATTTTTTTTTTAATGTGACATTAACATGCCACATTTTTTATTAGGTTATATTGATGTACATAATATAATTATTGTAGAATCAATTTATTATTAAGGAAAACTAACTTATAATTTCTAAGTTAAAATAAGGATTAACTATGATTTTCTCACGTAAAAAATTTAATATTATAATAATACCACACGCATAATTTCAAGTATTTGCGTGTAAAATCCCCTAGTTTAACCATATTGTCATATATAGTCAAACTATGAAGTATTATTATTTCATAAACATTATCTTTTGTTTTGATAAGATGGGCAAATTTTGAACTTTCTAAAAACTTTAAACAAAAGTAACTGCCTGATATTTCTTGTTAAAAGTGTCTTTACAAAATGTACAATCAAAAGAGATTTTCACCAGTCTATTTTGCCATCAACAATAGTATTTACATTACACTAAAATATCTCAAAACAAAAATGTCGCCCATGGGTCAAGCTCATCTACATCTGTATGATCATAGTGACAAAAGATAAGTCAGGCAACCAGCTAGTCAATACCAAAATATGCCTCCTCTTCTGCATCATAAGAGTAAAATGAGCTAAAACTCAGTAAGTAAAAACTATGCATGCTTATAAATGCTTTAAAATCTCATAAAGTTCCCATTGTACCCTTTTCTTTCTTAAAAATTTGAGTCCATACATTTTCCTTAAAAATTATTCTTAGTTGGGCCCCCTAGCATATTGCTTGTCCCGTAAGTCAATAGGCCGTGATAACATTGGGTAGAAACTCTGGCCAAGAGTAAAAATATGCAACCGTCGTGTGAGGTTTTTTTTGAAAACTCCTTCCCTCATCAAAGGGGCATCCCACACTGCACTAATATTGTCCCGCTTGAACGACACATATCATAAGATCCGTAAATCCCGCTTCAACGGGAGAGTCTACATCAACAGACTTACCTATCAAGATCTGACTCAGTAACAATTGCCATTAAAACTTATCTTATAAAATTGGTACAATGGTACTCACTTTCAAATACTCTTATAATAAAAGTCTCCATTTGCATGCAAAACATGCCATGCACATGTCATTTCATAACTTTCAAGAATAAGTAAGTTTCACATAAATACATCTTCCATATAGTTCTTGTGATGCAGTTGTAATTCTTTACTTACCTTATATCCTGAATAGCAATCGATAGTGGAAAGAGTCAATATCTTCTAGATATTGGTGTACTAATAACCTATTATAAATTACTATTACTCAAGATGCACATTTTACAAAAAGAATGCATTAAGATACTTGAATAAGACCGAAATCAAAACTTTCACCAATTTAGGAAACTTAATCTTAAAATGACTCAGGAGTGTATAAATCACTTAAGGTACTTAGCAACCAATATCTAGCATTGAAAAACTATTCAAAAGTAGTAAAATATGAATGCTAGTTCATTAGCACAGAAATGATCCGAAATGGCACCTAATTTTGTAAAATTAGTTCATTTGCTTCTAAATGGTACCATTTGGTTTTAAAAATATTTGGACAGTATCTCCCCTATTTTTAGGACATCCCCACATGATTAAAATCATGATTTAAGACCTGTGGTAGCAATCAACAATCTAATTCCCACATATACAAATCAAAAGAAACACCTAGGATAACATAGAAGCACATTTTAAATATTTTTCGGTTTAGACAAGTTTAAAACAATTTGTGCACTTGTCTATGGCTACAAACAGTAGCTAAATTAATGGAATAAATAATAGAATCCATGACATATCCATTGCAAGTTAAGGAAATCAGATTACAAGTATAGAAAGCTTAATACACCCATGGAAACACTTGAATACACAATTAGTAATTTTGGGGCTCTAGGTGCAACCTAAATTCTATGTTTCTAGCAATATATAAGGGTTTCTAGGAAAATTATTAATCAAATAATTACGTTGGTTTAAGGGCTTACACAAAATAAATTAACTTTAAGTTCAAAATCATACATAATGCTCACTTTGACTAGTTTGAGCTTTTGTTGGAGTTCTTGCCTTCTACCTCCATCAAACTGATTCTCTAGGCTTAGAATTAGATTTTTGGACTTAATAAGACCTAAAGAAACCATTATTTAAGTGGGAATAGGTAGAGAATTGAAATTAAAGGACAAGACCTAGAAAGAAGAACTTAATAGAATTACCTTGACTAGTTTTGGTGTATCTTGCTTTCTAGGGATCCAATTTGAGTTCTACAACATGGAAACTCTTGAAAATGTTTGAAGAAAGTTGAGAGAAGTTATAAAATGCATTGGAGAGTTTCAAGTTGTGGCTGGAGAGAAGGGAAAGCAAATGACCAGATTTGACCCAAAATCAACACTTAATGTTTAAGAAAAGGTATAACTTAAATTCTAAGGGGTATTTTGGGTTTTTTACTTTCATAATTATGTTCTTTGTTCTTTTAGCACACCGAGCTCTCTCTCTGAGGGTATTGAACCTTTACACTGTGTTGGGACACTTCGACAATCATTAGTGTAATAACATGTATGTAAATGCATATAACATAATGAATGAGTACATTACTATAAAACTAGTATTAAGGACTTCGTGTTGCTTAATATACAATTAGAATATATTTATTATTAGCTTAGTATGCATGCGAGAATCTTGGGCACCACAATTCTCCCGTCCTTATAAAATTTTGTCCTTGAAATTCGCTTACTTAAATAGGCATGGATATTTAATTTTCATCTCTTTTTCTCTTTCCCATGTAGCCTCTTCCACTTCATGGCTCTTCCACAGTACTTTGACTAAAGGGATTTTCTTGTTTCTTAGTTCTTTATCTTTTCTATCCAAAATTTTCACTGGATATTCCTCGTAACTCACGTCTTGATTTATCTCCAATTGCTCAAAATTCAGAATATGTGAAGGATTTGAAATGTACCTTCTTAACATAGAGACATGAAATACATTATGTAAATTCGACAATGATGGTGGCAAAGCAAGTCTAAAGGCAACATCTCCAACTTTGTCGAGTATCTCGAAAGGACCTACATATCTGGGACTTAGCTTTCCTTTCTTCCCAAACCTCATGGTTCCTTTCATGAGAGCAACCTTCAAGAACACTTTATCTCCAATGTTAAGTTCGAGTTTTCTTCTTTGAGGATCTGAATAATGTTTCTGTCTACTTTGAGCAGCTAGTATCTTTTTTCGAATTTTTTTCTGCTGCCTCATTTGTCTCTCTTATTAATTCTTTACCCAAAAATTTTCTCTCCCCAATCTCATCCTAATAAATAGGAGACCTACACTTTCTTCCGTACAATGCTTCATATGAGGGCATTTCAATGGAAGCTTGGTAACTGTTATTGTAACCAAATTCTATAAGTGGCAAGTATTTGCTCCAAGATCCATGGAAATCCAACACACAAGCTCTGAGCATGTCTTCAAGTGTCTGTAGTTCTCTCTAATTGCCCATTAGTTTGAGGATGAAAATCTGTACTAAATGCCAATTTTGTACCCATTGCCTCTTGAACACTCCTCCAAAATTTTGAAGTAAATCTAGAATCTCGATCAGAAATGATAACTTTTGGAACACCATATAGTCTCACAATCTCCTGAACATATTACCGAGCAAACTGGTGCAAGTTATAGGTTATTCTAATTGGATGAAAATGAGCTGATTTGGTATATCTATCTACAATTACCCATATAGCATCATGTCCCTTAGTTGTCTTAGGAAGTCCAACAACAAGATCCATAGCAATCTCTTCCCATTACCATTGGAGAATGTTCAAAGGCTTTATTTTCCTAGCAAGTATTTGATGTTCATCTTTGACTTGCTGGAACATGAGACATTGCTCTACAAATTCAACCACATCATTCTTCATACCAGGCCACCAGTAATACACCTTTAAATCTGTATACGTCTTTGTAGTACCCGGATGCACAGAGTAGGGAGTGGTATGAGCTTCTGTCAATATCTCCTTCATAATAATTCCACTGGGCACACACAATCTATTTCCATATCTGATTACACCATCACTAGAAATCTGGAAGGCTATCTCCTTTCCAGATTCTATCTTACTCTTTAAATTCATCATTTAGTGATCCGTATTCTGGCCTTGTTTGATTTTCTCTAAAATTGTTGGTTGAAGAGTAAGAGCAACCAATCTTTCTGTTAAACCTGTAGGCACAATCTCTGACTCTAATTTATGTAAATCCATTAAAAGATGTTTCATATCAACATGCTTAACATTCATAGTAGCCAATGATTTCCTACTTAGAGCATCAGCAACCATATTGGCTTTTCTTGGACGATAGTTAATCTCACAGTCATAATCTTTCACTAGTTCAAGCCATCTTCTTTCTCTCATATTTAGTTCTTTTTGGGTAAAGAAGTACTTTATACTCTTTAATCTATGTAAATCTCACACTTCTTCCCATAGAGATAATATCTCCAAATTTTTAGTGCAAAGGCAACTAATGCTAGCTTTAAATCATGAGTAGGATACTTCTTTTCATATTCCTTCAATTGCCTCGAAGCATAAGCAATGACTTTGCCATTTTAAATTAGAACACATCCTCAACCATTCTTTGAGGCATCACTATAAACAACAAATCCTCCTGATCCGGATGGTATTGAAAGTATATGGGCTGTTATTAAACAATGCTTCAATTCCTCAAAACTCCTTTCACAATTTTTATTCTAGTGATTATCATTCAAATTCATTCAAATTCATTGAATGCTGTAATGTCTCCATGGATGTCCTTATTCTAATTTGACAATATTCCTTTGTCTCTTTCCTTTTTCTGGAAACCTTATCCATCTTATGAAATAGTCAGTTAAGCATCGCCCATGCCTTTATCTCGAATTCTTCGATTATGTCTAACTTCCACATGATGACCAAGGTCAGTTAATCGAGTTGCTTCAATGAACCACTTCTCAGCATTGGAGACATTGAAATTAGCTCCTAAGTCCACTAGCCAAAGATCTCTTATATCATTAGTTAAGAGTGATTTTCTTGGCCTTCCAAACATTCTAACTACCAAAGAAGATCTTAACCTCTTTTTAGCAAAGGTATCCCTTGGATGATTATCATTTAAATTCATTGAATATTTGACATCTCCATTGATGTCCTTATTCTACTTCGACAATATTCCTTTGTCTCTTTCCTTTTTCTGGAAACCTTATCCATCTTATGAAATAGTTAGTTAAACATCGCCCATACCTTTAACTCGAACTCTTCGATTATTTCTAACTTCCACATGACGACCAAGGTCAGTTAATCGATTTGGTTCAATGAACCACTTCTCAGGGTTGGAGACATTGACATTAGTTCCTAAGTCCACTGACCAAAGATCTNCCTTGTGGTGCCCAAGATTCTCACATGCATATTAAGCCAATAATAAATATGTTCTAATTGCATATTAGGCATCTAGAAGTCATTAATACTAGTTTTGTAGTAACATACTCAATGATTATGTTATGTGCATTTACATATATGTTATTACACTAATGATTGTCGAAGTATTCCAATGCAGAGTAAAGGTTCAATATCCTCAGAGAGAGAGCTCAGTGTGCTTAAAGAATAAAGAATATAATTATGAAAGCAACACTATGTGCACATGCATTAAGATCGTACTTGTTGATAACTTGGTCAAATAGAGGTTTTTCGGTAAAATGTAATTTTCATGCATTTTAGAGCCAAATTTATGGTGTATTTAGCATGTCAAATAGGCTTGATTCAATGTCTAGGACTCATTTATAGCATTTTATTTATCGGCTCCAGGCATTCAGGACACTAATTCGTATTTAGTTGCACTAAGCTAGCTTATATTAGGCTTAATCACTTAATATCATTTTTGTGCATTCTAATAATTGACTGCTAATACTATGTTTGCATTGTTAATTGGAGTCTAATTAACTTTCTTTTTATGTTTAATGATTGGTTAAGGGGCTTGGTTCCACCAAATTACAATAAGATTAGCCATATAGGATTATAAGTCAAAGTATGACAAGTTTTCACTTTCTAAGGTAGGATTCACCAAATTTGGCTACACTTGGGTGTATAGGAGTAACCAGCAATATGGTGACTATGGTAAGGATGTTTTAGATCTGGACACATGGAAATTAGTGTGTAAAATACCCAAAATACCCCTTAGAATTTAAGTTATACCTTTTCTTAGCAATTAAGTGTTGATTTTCGGTCAAATCTGGTCATTTGTTTTCCCTTTCTCTCCAGGCACGACATAAAAATCTCCAATGCTTTTTCTGACTTCTCTCAACTTCCCTCAAACATTTCCAAGAGTTTCCAAGTGGTAGAACTCAAATTGGAGTTCTAGAAAGCAAGATAGACCAAACCTAGTCAAGGTAATTCTACTAAGTTCTTCTTTCTAGGTCCTGTCCTTTAATTTCAATTCTCCACTTGCTACCAATTAAATAATGGTTCCTTCAGGTTCTCTTGAGTCCTAAAATCTAATTCTAAGTGTTGAGAATCAGTTTGGTGGTGGTAGAAATCAAGAACTCCAACAAAAGCTCAAACTAGTCAAGGTGAGCTCTATGTAGGATTTTGAATGTGTAGTTAATTTATTTTGTTCCAAAACTTAAAACAAAGCTATAGTTTGATGAATAATGGTCCTAATAACCCTTATATATTGCTGGAAACATAGAATTTAAGTGGGGAATTTAGGTTACACCTACAACCCCAAATTTGCTAATTGTGTATTCAAGTATTTCCATGGGTATATTAAGCTTTCTGTACTTGTAATCTGATTTTCTCAACTTGCAATGAATATGTCATGGATTCTATTATTTATTCAATTTATTTAGCTACTGTTGGTAGCCATTGACAAGTGCACAAATTTTTTTAAACTTGTCTAAACCAAAAAAGATTTGAAATGTGCTTCTATGTTATCCTAGGTGTTTCTTTTGATTTGTATATGTGGGAATTGGTTTGTTGATTGCTATTGCAGGTCTTAAATCATGATTTTAATCATGTGGGGACGTCCTAAAAATAGGGAAAGTGCTGTCCAAATATTTTTAAAACCAAATGATACCATTTAGAAGCAAATGGACTAGTTTTACAAAATTATGTGCCATTTTGGATCATTTTTGTACTAATGAACTAGTATTCATATTTTACTACTTTTGAATAGTTTTTCAATGCTAGATATTGGCTGCTAAGTACCTTAAGTGATTTATATATTCCAGAGTAATTTTAAGATTAAGTTTCCTAAATTAGTGAAAGTTCTGATTTCGGTCTTATTCAAGTATCTTAATGCATTCTTTTTGTAAAATGTGCATCTTGAGTAATAGTAATTTATGACAGGTGATTAGCACACCAATCTCTAGAGGATATTGACTCTTTCCACTTTCGATTCCTATTCAGGACACGAGGTAAGTAAAGACTTACAACTGCATCACAAGAACTATATGGAAGATGTATTTTTGTGAAACTTACTTATTCCTGAAAGTTATGAAATGGCATGTGCATGGCATATTTTGCATGCAAGTGGAGAATTTTATTATAAGAGTATTTGAAAGTGAGCACCGTTGTACCAATTTTATAAGATAAGTTTTAATGGCAATTGTTAGTCTGTCGGAGCTGGATAGGTAAGTCTTTTGATGCAGACTCTCCCGTTGAAGCGGGATTTGCAGATCTTATAATGTGTATCGTTGGAGTGGGACAATATTAGCGTGGTGTGGGATACTCCTTTGATGAGGAAAGGAGTTTTCAAAAAAAAAACCTCATACCACGGTTGCACCTTATTTTTACTCTTTGCCAGAGTTTCCGCCCAATGTTGTCACGACCTATCAACTTACGGGACAAGCAATGTGCTAAGGGGCACAACTAAGAATAATTTTTAAGGAAAATGCATGGACTCATATGTTTAAGAAAGAAAAAGGGTACAATGGGAACTTTATGGGATTTTAAAGCATTCATAAGCATGCATAATTTTTACTTACTGAGCTTTAGCTCATTTTAGTTTTGTGATGCAGATGAGGAGGCACATTTTGGTATTGACTAGCTGGTTGCTTGGCTTGCCTTTTGTCGCCATGATCATACAGATGTAGACGAGCTTGACCTGTGGGTGATATTTTTGTTTTGAGATATTTTGGTGTAATGTTAATACTAGTGCTGATGGCAAAATCAACTGGTGAGAACCTCTTTTGATTGTACATTTTGTAAAGGCACTTTTAACAAGAAATGCCATGTAGTTGCTTCTGTCCAAAAGTTTTGGAAAGTTCAAAAATTGCCTACCTTTTTATCAAATTATAAGATAATGTTTAAGAAAGAATAATACTTCATAGTTTGACTGTATATGACAATATGGTTAAACTAGGGGGTGTTACAATAACAGATAGGTTCGCCTTGACATCTTCTTTGGTCANAATTTTTTGCATAGTGTCCAGATTTTCCACATAAGAAGCAAGCACCAGAACCCATTAAACACTCTCCACGATGAGTCTTCCCACATTTAGGACAAATAGTCCTCTGAGTAGTGGCTGATTGTGTCTCTTGGCCTCTTGCTTGGCATTTCTATGGCTATTGTCTTTTTCTTTGATTCTGTTGGCACTTTCTTTTATTTCCACTAGCCCCTGGTTGAGATCCTCCTCCAAAGGTTGTATTTCTCTTTGCTATATTTATATTCCTACGAATTT
The DNA here is from genome assembly GCA_002914805.1 of Parasponia andersonii. Classification (NCBI taxonomy): domain Eukaryota; kingdom Viridiplantae; phylum Streptophyta; class Magnoliopsida; order Rosales; family Cannabaceae; genus Trema; species Trema andersonii. Next base: position 1,358,257 of record JXTB01000004.1, read on the forward strand.
TTTGAGCTCTTATAACTCTTAGTTTGGCTTCTTCAGCTTCAAGAGCTTTATCTGTAACCTCAGCATATGACATATCTTTATGAGAAGATATCTTAACATCCTTATAAATTTCTGCCTTGAGGCCTTGAAGGAACTGGTTTACTTTTAGCTCATTGGTACGCACCATGTGCGGAGCAAATTGGGCTAATTTTTCAAATTTCTGTATGTAGTCACTACTAGACATACTTCTCTGTTTTAGATTAACAAACTCAGTAGCCTTCATCATCCTATGTGCATTGCTGAAATATTTTCTGTAGAATATTTCCTTAAACTACTCCCAAGTAAGCCTAGTAGTATCAGTGATGGACTTCATAGAATCCTACCAGTGTCTAGCATCCATCTGGAACATAAAAGTGGAACATGAAACTTTTTCCTCATCAGAGATTCTAATGTAATCGAAAATACCCTCAATACTCCTAACCCATTCTTCTGCCAGCAGTCGATCAGTTTCACCCTTGAAAGTTGGAGGCATATTCTTTCTAAACCTCTCACAAGTAGGTTCATAATTTTCTTGTCTAACTATGGCCTGTGGTAGTGCTTAATCTCTATGCCTTTCCTCTCTTTCTATAAGCCTTTCTAACTGTCTCGCTTGTGTCTCAACCAACTCTGTCAACCTTCCTATAACAACATCCTTGTTGATCTCATTTTCAATAGTACTTGTCTTATCATCCCTTCGCTCACTTGTTTGACCCTTAGCGCTTGGCATGATTCCCTGTATAGTTGCCATTTCACTTATATCCATGCATAACAGCCAATAACAAAGACATAACATATGGCATCAAAGTTAATGCTAACAAAGGAAATTAAAACTTACTGGTTGACTGAGCTTTTTGTCACATGATCATACCTATGTAGACAGTCTTCAGAAATGATTAAACCTTTGCTCTGATACCAACGTTGTAACACCCCCTAGTTTAATCATATTGTCATATACAGTCAAACTATGAAGTATTATTATTTCTTAAACATTTTCTTTTGTTTTGATAAAAAGGTGGGTAAATATTTAACTTTCTAAAACCTTTAAACAAAAGCAACTGCATGACACTTCTTGTTAAAAGTATTTTTACAAAATGTACAATCAAAAGAGGTTTTCACCAGTCTATTTTGCCATCAACAGTAGTATTTACATTACACCAAAATATCTCAAAACAAAAATATCACCCACGGGTCAAGCTCGTCTACATCTGTATGATTATGGCGAGAAAAGGCAAGTCAAGCAACCAGCTAGTCAATACCAAAATATGCCTCCTCATCTACATCACAAGACTAAAATTAGCTAAAGCTCAGTAAGTAAAAACTGTGCATGCTTATGAATGCTTTAAAATCTCATAAAGTTCCTATTGTACTCTTTTCTTTCTTAAACATTTGAATCCATGCACTTTCCTTAAAAATTATTCTCAGTTGGGCCCCTTAGCATATTGCTTGTCCCGTAAGTCGATAGGCCGTGATAACATTGGGCAGAAACGCTGGCCAAGAGTAAAAATAAGGTGCGACCGTCGTGTGAGGTTTTTTTTGAAAACTCCTTCTCTCGTCAAAGGGGCATCCCATACCGCTCTAATATTGTCCCGCTTCAACGAGACACATTATAAGATCCGCAAATCCCGCTTCAACAGGAGAGTCTGCATCAATAGAGTTACCTATCCAGCTCCGACAGACTAACAATTGCCATTAAAACTTATCTTATAAAATTGGTACGATGGTACTCACTTTCAAATACTCTGATAATAAAAGTTTCCATTTGCATGCAAAACATACCATGCACATGCCATTTCATAACTTTCAGGAATAAGTAAGTTTCACAAGAATACATCTTCATAGTTCTTGTGTTCCAGTTGTAAGTCTTTACTTACCTCGTGTCCTGAATAGGAATCGATAGTGGAAAGAGTCAATATCCTCTACAAATTGGTGTACTAATCACCTGTCATAAATTACTATTATTCAAGATGCACATTTTACAAAAAGAATGCATTGAGAAACTTGAATAAGACCGAAATCAAAACTTCCACCAATTTAGGAAACTTAATCTTAAAACGACTCAAGAGTGTATAAATCACTTAAGGTATTTAGCAGCCACTATCTAGCATTGAAAAACTATTCAAAAGTAGTAAAATATGAATGCTAGTTCATTAGCACAAAAATGATCCAAAATGGCACCTAATTTTTTAAAACTAGTTCATTTGTTTCTAAATGGTACCATTTGGTTTTAAAAATATTTGGACAGCACCTCTTCTATTTTTAAGACATCCCCACATGATTAAAATCATGGTTTAAGACCTGTGGTAGCAATCAACAAACCAATTTCCACATATACAAATCATAAGAAACACCTAGGATAATATAGAAGCATATTATAAATCTTTTTCGGTTTTGACAAGTTTAAAACAATTTGTATACTTGTCTATGGCTAGAAATAATACCTAATTAATGGAATAAATAATAGAATCTATGACATATCCATTGCAAGTTGAGGAAATCGGATAACAATTATAGAAAGCTTAATACACCCACGGAAACACTTGAATACACAATTAGCAATTTTGGGGCTGCAGGTATAACCTCAATTCCCCACTTAAATTATATGTTTCTAGCAACATATAAGGGTTTCTAGGACCATTATTAATCAAATAATTTCTTTGGTTTAAGGGCTAACACAAAAGAAATTATCTATAAGTTAAAAATCATACATAATGCTCACTTTGACTAGTTTGAGCTTTTGTTGGAGTTCTTGCCTTCTACCTCCACCAAACTGATTCCCTAGGCTTTAAATTAGATTTTTGGACTTAATAAGACCTGAAAAAACCATTATTTAAGTGGGAAAAAGCAGAGAATTGAAATTAAAGGACAACACCTAGAAAGAAGAACTTAATAGAATTACATTGACTAGTTTTGGTGTATCTTACTTTCTAAGGCTCCAATTTGAGTTCTACCACTTGGAAACTCTTGGAAATGTTTCAGAGAAGTTTAAAGAAGGCAGAAAAAGCATTGGAGAGTGTCAGGTCATGGCTAGAGAGAAAGGGAAAGCAAATGACCAGATTTGACCTAAAATCAACACTTAATGGCTAAGAAAAGGTATAACATAAATTCTAAGGGCTATTTTGGGTATTTTGCACATCACTTTCCATGTGTCCAGCTCTAGAACATCCTTAGAATTGTCACCAAGTTGCTGGTCACTCCTATATACCCAAGTGTAGCCAAAGTTGGTGAATCCTACCTTAGAAAGTGAAAGTTAGTCATACTTTGACTTATGATCCTATATGGCCAATCTTATTGTAATATGGTGGAACCTAGCCCCTTAACCAATCATAAACATAAAAAGAAAGTAAATTAGACTCCAATTAACAACGCAAACATAGTATTAGCACTCAATTATTAGAATGCACAAAAACGACATTACTCGATTAAGTTTAATCTATGCTAGTTTAGTGCAACTAAATACGAATTAGTGTCTTGAATGCCACCTCGTGCTTACCTGAAGTTGACAAATAAAATGCTATAAATAAGTCCTAGACATTGAATTAAGCCTATTTGACGTGTTAAACACGCAGTGAATTTGGCTCCGAAGTACGTGAAAATTGTATTTTACCGAAAAACTACTATTTGACCAAGTTATCAACAAGTACGGTCTTAATACATGTGCACATAGTATCAATTTCATAATTATATTGTTTGTTCTTTTAGCACACCGAGCTCTCTCTTTGAGGATATTGAACCTTTACACTGCATTGGGACACTTCGACAATCATTAGTATAATAACATGTATGTAAAAGCACGTAACATAAGGAATGAGCATATTTTTATGAAACTAGTATTAATGACTTCTAGATGCCTAATATGCAATTAGAACATGTTTATTATTGGCTCTCTTAATTATGTGAGGAGCTGGATGTCACAATCCCCTCCTCCTTATAAAAATTTCATCTTCAAAATTTGCTTACCCAAATAATTCTGGATACTTGATCCTCATTTCATCCTCTCTCTCCCAAGTCACTTCTTCTACTACGAAATTTCTCCATAAGACTTTAATTAGTGGAATTTTCTTATTTCTCAATTCTTTTTCCTTTTTTTCAAGTATTTGTACTATTTGTTCCTCATATGTCAAATCTCGATTTAGTTCCAGTGGCTCATAACTCAATAGATGGGAGGAGTCTGAAACATACTTCCTCAATAAAGAGATATGGAAGACATTATGCATGCTTAACAATGACGGGGGTAAAGCAAGTCTGTAAGCTACATTTCCAATCCTTTCAAGGATCTCAAAAGATCCAATAAATTTGGGACTCAACTTTCCTTTCTTTCCGAATCTCATCACTCCTTTCATTGGTGCTACTTTTAAAAATACCATATCCCTTGCATTGAATTCTACATCTCTTCGCATTGGATCAGCGTATTTCTTCTGTCGACTCTGTGTAGCAAGCATTCTTTTTCTTATCTTTTCTATTGCCTCAGTTGTTTTCATAATGCCCAAGATTCTCACATGCATAATAGGCCAATAATAAACATGTTCATATTGCTTAAGAGACATATCAAGTGACTAGAATCAACTTTACAGTAAATTTCTCATTCTTTATTGTTAAATGCTTTCAATATGTGTTATTGTACTAATATTTGTTGAAGTGTTTCTATGCAGTGTAAAGGCTCAGTACCCTCAGAGAGAGAGAGAGCTAGGTGTGTGAGAAGAACAAAGAATATATATTCATGAATACAATACAATGTGCTCATGCATTAAAATCAAGTTTGATGATAACTAGGTAAAATACTAGTTTTTCGGTAAAGTGCATTTTCATGCTTTTTGGAACCAAATTCATTGTACGTTTAACACATGATAGCTTTAATTTAATGTTAAGGACACATTTTAGCATTTTAAAAAAAAAAATTTCATTCCAAGTAAGCACGAGATGACAGTCACTATACTGAACTATGTTTAATTACACTAAGCTAGCTTAGATTCAGCTTAATCGCGTAATGTCATCTTTGTGCATTCTATGGATTGGGCAATTATACTATATTTGCATTATCAATTAGGGTCTAATGGACTTTCTTTTTATGTTTAATGATTGGTTATGGGGCTAGGTGCCATCAAATTAGAATAAGATTGGCCATATAGGATCATAAGTCAAAGTATGACTAGATTTCACTTTCTAAGCTAGGTTTCATAATTTTGTTCTATACTTAAGTGTATAGGATTGACTAGCAATGTGTTTAGTATGCTAAGGATGTTTTAGAGTTTGACACATGGAAGGAAGATGTGTGAAATTTCCAAAATACCCCTTAGAACTTAAGTTATGCCATTTCTTAGTCATTAAGTATCACTTTTTGTCCAAATCTGGTCATTTTCTTCTCCTTTCTCTCCAGCCATGACCAGAAACTCTCCCACTCATTTTCAGACTACTCTCAGCTCCCTTAACCACTTCCAAGAGTTTTCAAGTGGTAGAACTCAATTTGGAGCTCAAGAAAACAAGATAGGTCTAAACTAGTCAAGGTAATTCTACTAGTTCTTCTTCGTAGGTTTTGTGTGGTTATTTCAATTCTTCACTTGATACTATTTAAGTAATGTTTCCTCTAGGTCCTCTTGAGTCCTAAGATCAATTTCAAAGCCTTAGAAATCAGTTTTGTGGAAGTAGAAGGCAAGAGCTTCAACAAAAGTTCAAACTAGTCAAGGTGAGTTTTTTTGTGGAATTTAGAATTGGTAATTTATTTCCATTGCTTTACCTCTTTAATTAAAGCTTTTATTTGATGAATTAAGGTCTAAGAAAACCTTATATATGGCTGGAAAAACAGAATTTAAGTGGAAGATTAAAGTTAGTCTTAAAGCCTCAAATTTTGCTACTTGTGGGTTCAAGTGTTTTCAAGTGTTCCATTGTTAGAATAAGCTCCCCATACTTGTAATCTGATTTTATAAAATTGAAATATATATTTTGTTGATCCCATGATGTAAATATATTTGTTTCATTGCTTTTTTTGAAAATAGAAAAGTGTAAAAGTGGTTTTAAACTTTGTTTAAAATGAAAGGAATTCAAGTATACCTAGGTTGCTCTAAATGAGCCTCTTTGAGTTGTGTATGTGGGAATTGGCTTCTTGACTGTTATTACAGGTCTTAAACCATGATTTTAATCATGTGGGGATATCCTAAAAGTAGGGGAGGTGCTGTCCAAATATTTTTAGAACTAAGTGGTGCCATTTAGAAGCTAATGGACTAGTTTTTATGAAAGTAGATAACATTTTGGTTCGTTTTGTGATTAGGGTTCCTTCTTTAGTGAAAGTTGTGATTCGGTCTTCTACTTGTTTTCTTTAAGCATTTTACATTCTAGTAATAATGTTATAATAAAATTGACATCAGGTCTTCCACACACCTTGCCACAGAGGATACTGACCCTTTCCACTATCTTTTCTACTTGACACAAGGTAAGTGAAGATTTATTTTAAACTGCATCACAAGAACAATAGTAGATACAAGATGTTTTCCTACATGCTTATGTTATTATTTCAATTATATGTTATTTATATTGTTGTTGCAAGGCGTATGGAAACATAAGCACGGCACGATCATTAAGCATGATTTTCAAAGAAGTGAAGTTTTCCACACATTGGATTTAAAGTAGTACCATTGTACTAATTTTACGAGATATGTTTTAAGTACAGTGTTTAGTCTGTCTGCGTTGGGTAAGTATGGTTTGCACAGGCATCCATCCCGCATAGGTAGGCATGGCTTACCAGCTGCCGGGACTGAGCATTGTACTATGAGAATTATCAGGTGCATTACTTAGTCGGTCTGCGTTGGGTAGGTATGGTTCACATTGGCCATGTGTTTCCTTCCCGCACAGGTGGGCACGACCTACCGACTGCCACAACTTTGTAATGTACTCAAGGGCCCTATAAAGAAATGTTTTCTAAGAAAAGTGCATCAAAATGAAAAGTCATGAAAGAAAGAGTATACTGGAAATTTCAATAAAGTTTATGCATGAAACATGTTCACAAGCATGCATGATCTTTACTTACTGAGCATTAGCTCATTTTGTTCCTGTGATGCAGGTGAGGACATTTTTTATGTATAGAGTTACTAGTTGGCTAGCACGCTTTCTTGTCGCCATTATCATACCGATGTAGATGAGCTTGACTTTTGGGCGGTGTTTTATTTGTATTTTTTTATTCTAGTGTATTGTAAATATTACTACTGATGGCAAGATAAACAGATATGGAGTTTTTAGTTGTATATTTTGTAAAGACACTTTCAAAAATTAATGCCACGTAGTTTCTTTTATTTTAGAGCTCGAAAAGTTTAAATTTGGCTCACCTTTTTGCAAAAAGTAACAATATGGGTTATAAAAGAGTAATGCTTCCTAGTTTGACCTACATAGTCATTTAGTTAAGCCTAGGGGGTTGTAACAGTTTCTTTGACTAACTCTTGGCCAAGATACTTCTTTTCTCCCATTTCATCCCAATGGATAGGAGATTGGCACTTTTTGCCATATAACATTTCATATGGAGCTATACCAATTGTTGCTTGATAACTGTTATTATAGGCAAACTCAATCAATGGCAGGTATTTACTCCATGAACATTGGAAATCTAGAACACATGCTCTTAACATATCTTCCAAAGTCTGAATTGTCGTTTCTGTTTGTCCATCTATTGGAGGGTGAAAAGCTATACTAAACTTCAATTTGGTTCCCATGGCCTTCTGCAAACTCTCTCAAAACTTTGAAGTGAATTGCGGATCCGGATCTGAAATAATTGAAACTGGTATACCATGTAATCTCACAATTTCTTGAATATATAGTTCTGCAAATTGATCCATAATGTATGTCATGCGCACAGGAAGAAAGTGTGCTAACTTTGTGTATCTGTCTACAATAACCAAAATGGCATCGTGCTGTTTCGATGTTCTAGGTAATCCAACTACAAAATCCATAGTAATTTCTTCCCACTTCCATTCTGGAATCTGTAGTGGTTGTAGTAGACCAGCAGGTCTCTAGTGTTCAGCTTTAATCTGTTGACATGTGAGACACTTAGCTACAAACTCTACGACATCCTTTTTCATTCCAGGCCATCAATAGTGCATTTTTAAATCATTATACATCTTTGTAGTTCCTGGATGCAGGGAATACGGTGTAGTGTGAGCTTCTGTAAGAATTTCTTTCTTGAGTCCTTTCTCATTTTGGACACATAATCTGTCTTTAAATCTCATAGTCCCATTAACCGAGATACTAAAATCGGTGTTCTTTCTATCTTCCACTTCAACTTTCTATTTTAACAAATACAGATCTGTAAGTTGACCTTGTTTAATTCTTTCTAGCAATGTTGACTGAAGTGTCATTATTGCCAATTTTCCAATGATGATCTCAATTTGTGCTCTACACATATCTTCCTAGAGTGGCTTCGATAATCGCCTTAGAATTGATAAACTACTCGGTGATTGTCTACTCAGTGCATCGACCACAACATTTGCTTTCCCTGGACGATACAAAATCTCACAATCATAGTCCTTTACCAGCTCTAACCATCGTCTTTGTCTCATGTTTAATTCCTTCTGTGTGAAAAAGTACTTGAGGCTCTTATGGTCAGTGTATATTTCGTAATGTTCCCCGTACAGATAATGTCTCCAAATCTTGAGAGCAAATACAACTGCTACTAACTCTAGGTCATGAGTAGGATATTTTTGCACGTAGTCTTTCAATTGTCTGGAGGCATAAGCTATTACCTTACCATTCTGCATTAGCATACACCCCAATCCTTTCTTTGATGCGTCGCTATAAATTACAAAGTTTCCTGATCCAGACGGAATAGTGAGTATTAGGGCTGAAATCAATCTTTGCTTCAACTCTTGAAAACTTTTCTCAGTCCATTCAAATTTTTGATTCTTTCTGGTGAGTCGTGTGAGAGGTATAGCTATCCGAGAAAATCCCTCAACAAATCTTCTATAGTAGCCCGCTAGTCCTAGGAAACTTCGTACCTTAGAAGCATTATTTGGTCTTGACCATTTACTAATTGCTTCTATCTTTGCTGGATCCACTGAAATACCTTCACCAGAAACTATATGACCCAAAAAGACAACTTTCTCAAGCCAGAATTCACACTTTTTAAACTTGGCATAAAGTTGCTTTTCGTTCAACTTCAGTAATGTAAGTCTCAAATGCTTATCATGTTCATTTTTGGACCGTGAATAAACTAGAATGTCATCAATGAACACTATTACAAACTTATCTAGATAATCTTTAAAAACTCTATTCATCATATCCATAAAGGCTGCTGGGGCATTGGTCAATCCAAATGGCATAACCAAGAATTCATAATGGCTGTATCGGGTCTGAAAGGCTGTTTTTGGCACATCTTCTTCTCTAATTTTCAGCTGATGGTATCTGGATCTCAAGTCAATCTTGGAAAATACAGCCGAACCTTGTAATTGGTCAAAAAAATCATCAATCCTGGGAAGTGGTTACTTATTCTTAATTGTCACTTTATTTAACTCTCTGTGATCAATACACATCCGCATTGTACCATCTTTCTTCTTGATAAACAAATCTGGAGCGCCCCATGGGGAATAGCTAGGTCTAATGAACTTTTAGTCTAAAAGTTCCTGTAATTGTATCTTCAGTTCTTTCAACTCTACAGGTGCCATTCTATAGGGTGCCTTCGATATTGGTACAGTACCAGGTAATGATTCAATAACGAACTCAATTTCCCTATCTGGTGGTAATCCTAGTAATTCTTCTGGAAACACTTCTAAGAAATCTCTAACTATTGGTACATATTCAGGTCTCAATTGTTGTTCCATAGAAGTATCTATTACGTTGGCTAAATAGCTTGAACAACCATTGTCCAATAATTTCTTCGCCTTCAGAGCAGAGCTGGTAGGTACATTAGTTTTTTGTGGAGTACCGATGAAAATGAACTAAGCCTTTTCAGAAGGTTGGAAAATTACTCTTTTCTTTCCACAGTCAATAGTAGCATTATACTTGGAAAGTCAATCCATACCAAGTATTACCTCATATTCCTGCATTTCCAACATCACAAGATCCACAAATAGCTCTCTACCATCTATCTATAATGGAACTCTTTTTAGCCACTGATCTAAATATAAGATTTCCCCTGATGGTAACGCCATACTAAATACCTCTGGCAGCTGATCAGGGGGTCTACCCAATCTCCTCACATATGTTATGGATGCAAATTAATACGTGGCACCAGAATCTATTAATGCATGTGTAGGTATGTCAGTGATAAGAATCTCACATGAAACAACTGAAGGGTCTGCGTCTGCATCAGCTTGAGTAAGTGCAAACACCCTACCATTGGTCTTCCTAGGTTCTTCTTTCTTCTACTCATTCTTCCACAATGGGCACTCTCTTTTGAAATAACCTTCCTTACCACATTTAAACAAACTATGGTATGAGCTCTGCACTCTCTAGGATGGTTCTTACTACATTTTTCGCATTGTGGCCATTGTTGTCTCCTTTGTTGTCCACTCTGTTGTCCACTGTTCAATCTCTTGTTTTGTTCTAACCCACCTTTGAAAAATTGACCTCTTTGTTTATTGTCATTGAAACGACCTGCATTGGGCTTGAAATCTCTACGAGGAAAACTAGTAGAAGCTCTAGCTTTTAGTATCTTTTCCTCTCGATGTTCAGCACATAAAGCTTTCTCTACAGCCTGTTCATAAGAAATTGGCCCTGTAAGTCCCCTGTCAACATCTCTAGCAAGCTCTAGCTTAAGTCCCTACATAAAGCGAGTGACTCTAGTGAAATTATTAGGGACCATGTCTGAAGCGAACCTTGCTAACTGATCAAATGTTCTCACATATTCTGCCACTGAAAGGTTACCCTGTTGTAACTTACTAAACTCATTCACCTTTGTGGCCAATACTGCAGTATTGTAATATTTCTCGTTGAAAACAAATTGAAATTCTATCCATGTCATCTGAGTAGTGTCTCTGGTTTACCTAATCACGTCCCACCATATATGTGCATCTTTCTTTAACATATAAATAGCATAATAAACTTTCTCCCTTTCATTAAGTTGCATAAAGTCAAAAATTGTTTCCAACAAACATTTCCATTCTTCTGCATCGAGTGGATCTGTAGTACCCTCAAATACAGACAGGTGTTGTTTCCTAAACCGTTCATACAGTGGTTCAAGAGGGTAAAATGCAGTTGGGGCTTATGGTGGAGGTGATGGTGGTGGTGGTTGTGTGTAAGGCGGAATCTGTCTTTCCTCTTGCTGTTGTAACAGCCTCTCAATTTGTTCCGCCTACCTACGGACCATCTCGCGGAGTTCTGCTAACTCCTGTGTATGTCTCTCAGGGGTAGAGCCCTCAGTCGCTCTAGATGTTTGACCTCGAGTGGCAGTCATTTCTATGCTCCTTATCCTAGTAAAGATTAGCCAATAATAAACATGAAGTATGCAACAAATATAGATTAATGCACATAAAATACTTACTTGTGAGCTGACTGATTCCCTTCCTCGATATACACATATAGACGGTCTATAGAAACGATTTAAACCTCCACTCTGATACCAACTTGTAACACCCTCTTTATCCTCCTACTACTAGTGGAAATTTATTAACTTTCTATTTACAAGGCATTACTTTTGGAAGATAATCCTATAATTGTTTTTCCAAAATACGGGCCAATTTGAACTTTTTATTCTCTTTAAAACTCTATAGATAGCTGACTTTACTTACATATATGATCAGTATATATATATATTACAAAACGAAACGTAGTAAATAGGTACTAAAAAAATGAACTAAAAATAACTTCATTGAGAGACTGTAAAACATCCCAAAATACACAAACTAGGCATCTCACAAGTGGTCAAAATATCGATATGTACAACACCAAGGTTGGGCCTCTACTTCAACTCACAAGCTCATGCTGTCATCTCAATCATTATCTGCAACACAAGACTATAATGAGCTACAACTCAGTAAGTAAAATAATGGATGACATGTTGCTCAATGACATGAATTAAATGTATGATTGTGCTTGCTTAAATGTTTCGGTATAAATAATTTCCTTTAGACCTTTCCTTGTCTGGTGCCCACTGTCCAATTCAGCACTGTATCTGTAGGGCTTCCTAAATTAATGATATCCCATGGGTTCTCCTCCCACCGGCTCTTACCATAGTGGGGCTCGTTACTAACCTTATTCCATCGTTACCTGTTGAGCTCAAGAGATAAGGCGACCCGAGAAAATATTTTAGTCTATTATATAATTTGGAGGAGGAATATTGTGGCAAACCTTCTGACTAATCCTGTCACACTTGCCCCTCTCCTGGGGCTGCCACTCTAAAACTGTAAATATTTATCCCGCTTCCCCGTAATAGTGACACAAAACCTTCTGAAAGTTACCTGATCTTAACTTCTCTATGATAAAATAGTTTCACACAATAATACTAAGACATTTTATAACTCATATTACCCTTCTTAAACTTTTTCATAAAACATACATGGTTATATGGTGTACATAATAATACCACACCAAAATTACCAAGCATATATATGCTGAAATCGAAATGTCAATGGTTATATTCATAACCAGAATAAATGCAAAACATGGAAACATAATAGATATTTATATAACACATAATTCTTGTGTTACAGTTGAGTACTTTACTTACCTCATGTCCTGAATAGAAATAAATTGTGGAAATGGTCAATATCCTCTAGAGATTGGTGTGTTATTTACCTATCATAGTTTACTGTTATTCAAAATGTACATTTTGCCAAAAGAATGCATCAAGATACTCGAATAATACCGAAATCAGAATTTTCACGAAATTAGGAAACTTGATCTTAAAATGACTTAGAAACATATAAATTACTTAAGATACTTGGTAGTCAATAAGTAGCATTGAAACACTGTTCAAAGGTATTAAAATATGAATGCTAGTTAGTTAGCACAAAAATGATCCAAAATGGAACATAATTTTGTAAAACTAGTCCATTTGCTCCTAAATGGTGCCATTTCATTTTAAAAATAATTGGACAGTACCTCCCCTATTTTTAGGATGTTCTCACATGATTAAAATCATGGTTTTAAACCTGCAATAGCAATTAGAAATCCAAATTCCCACATATACACATTAAGAGGATCACTTAGAACAATCTAAGTTCACTTGAACTCTTTTTCGGTTTCAACAAGTTTAAAACCACTTTTACACTTATGTGTCATCACAAGCAGACACCAAATGAATGTAATAGACAATAGGATCAATAAGATATACAATCCAAATTTAAGAAATCAGATTACAAACATAGAAAACTGAATCTATTACACATAAAAACACTGAACTCCATAAATAGCAAACTTTGGGGCTTTAGGTTTAACTTTGATCCTATACTTAAATTTTATGTTTCCAGCAATATATAAGGGTTCCTAGGACAATTATTTATCAAATAATAGCTTAGGTTTAAGAGCTGAAATAAAGGAAATTCACTACAAATTAAAAATCTAACATAAACCTCACCTTAACTAGTTTGAGTCTTTGCTAGACTTCTTGCCTTCAATCTCCACCAAACTGATTCCCAAAGCTTAGAAATAGATTTTTGGACTTAAGAAGACATAAAGAAACTATTATTTAAGTGGGAACAAGCAGAGAATTGAAATTAAAGGACAACACCTAGAAAGAAGAACTTAATAGAATTACCTTGCCTAGTTTTGGTGTATCTTGCTTTCTAAGGCTCCAATTAGAGTTCTACCACTTGGAAACTCTTGGAAATGTTTGAGAGAAGTTGAGAGAAGTTATAAAAAGCATTGAAGAGTTTCAGTTCGTGGCTAGAGAGAAAGAGAAAGCAAATAATCAGATTTGACCCAAAATCAACACTTAATGGCTAAGAAAAGGTATAACATAAATTCTAAGGGGTATTTTGGGTATTTTTCACATCACTTTCCATATGTCCAGCTCTAGAACATCCTTAGCACCACGTTGCTGGTCCATCCTATACACCCAAGTATAGCCAAAGTTGGTGAATCCTACCTTAGAAAGTGAAAACTAGTCATACTTTGGCTTATGATCCTATATGGCCAATCTTATTGTAATTTGGTGGAACCGAACCCCTTAATCAATCATTAAACATAAAAAGAAAGTCAATTAGACTCCAATTAACAATGCAAACATAGTATTAGCACGCAATTATTAGAATGCACAAAAATGACATTACACGATTAAGCTTAATCTAAGCTAGCTTAGTGCAACTAAATACGAATTAGTGTCCTGAATGCCACCTCGTGCTTACCTGGAGCCGACAAATAAAATGCTATAAATAAGTCCTAGACATTGAATTAAGCCTATTTGACGTGTTAAACATACAGTGAATTTGGCTCCGAAGTACGTGAAAATTGCATTTTACCAAAAAACTACTATTTGACCAAGTTATCAACTAGTATAATCTTAATACATGTGCATATAGTATCAATTTTATAATTATATTCTTTTTTCTTTTAGCACACCGAGCTCTCTTTGAGGGTATTGAACCTTTACACTGTATCAGGACACTTCGACAATCATTAGTATAATAAAATGTATGTAAAAGCACATAACATAAGGAATGAGCATATTTTTATGAAACTAGTATTAATGACTTCTAGATGCCTAATATGCAATTAGAACATGTTTATTATTGGCTCTGTTAATTATATGAGGAGCTGGATGTCACAGTTCCATATGCTCTTCTCTTAAGCGTGAGCAAATTAAAATATCATCGATGAAAAGTGTAACAAATTTATCTAGGAAATCCTTAAACACTCAATTCATCATGTCCATGAAAGCAACTGGGGCATTAGTTAATCCAAAGGGCATTACTAAAAACTCATAGTGTCCATATCTGGTTTTGAAAGCTATTTTCGGAATATTTTCCTCCTTAATTTTTAACTGATGATATACTGATCTTAAGTCAATCTTTGAAAACACAGAAGCTCCTTGTTGTTGTTCAAACATATCATCAATTCTAGGAAGCGGATACTTGTTTTTGATTATGACCTTATTCAGCTCCCTATAATCAATGTAAAGCCTCATAGTCCCATCTTTCTTCTTTACAAACGAAATCGAAGCACTCCATGGTGAAAAGCTTGGGCGAATAAAACCCTTGTCTAATAACTCTTGTTACTATACTTTCAGTTCCTTTAACTCTGCTGGAGCCATTCTATAAGGTGCTTTCGAAATAGGAGCTGTATCGGGCAATAAGTCAATAACAAACTCTATCTCTCTATCAGGTCGTAACCCAAACAAATCTTCAGGAAAATACATCAAGAAATTCACTAGCTACCAGCACTTCCTTAGGCTTCACTTCTAACTTTTCTCTAGTATCCATTATGTTGGCCAAGTAACCCATGCATCTATTTTCCAGTAACTTCGTTGCTTTTATTGAGGAAATTATTGGAATCATCGAGTTTCTACTAGTACCAACAAAAGTGAACTTCTCTGTACTTGGTGGCTAAAACACTACTCTCTTCAAATAGCAATCAATAGTAGCATGGTATTTTGATAACCAATCATGTAACACCCCCTAGCTATACTACATAGAAATATGCTCACTTATACGTAAAAAAGATAAATAGTGTTATCTTACTTTCATTGTGGTGCCCAACATTCTCACATGCATATTAAGCCAATAATAAATATGTTCTAATTGCATATTAGGCATCTAGAAGTCGTTAATACTAGTTTTGTAGTAACATACTCATTCATTATGTTATGTGCATTTACATACATATTATTATACTAATGATTATCGAAGTGTCCCAATGCAGTGTAAAGGTTCAATATCCTCAGAGAGAGAGCTCGGTATGCTAAAAGAACAAAGAATATAATTATGAAAGCAATACTATGTGCACATGCATTTATTTATTGATAACTTAGTTAAATAGTAGTTTTTCGATAAAATGCATCTTTCATGCGTTTCAGAACCAAATTCACTGTGCATTCTATAAATTGGGAAATTATACTTTATTTGCATTATCAATTAGAGTCTAATGGACTTTTTTTTATGTTTAATGATTGGTTATGGGCTAGGTTCCACCAAATTAGAATAAGATTGGCCATATAGGATCATAAGTCAAAGTATGACTAGATTTCACTTTCTAAGCTAGGTTTCACCATTTTGGTCTACACTTGGGTGTATAGGATTGACCAGCAATGTGGTGAGTATGATAAGGATGTTTTAGAGCTTGACACATGGAAAGTAGTGTGCAAAATACCAAAAATACCCCTTAGAATTTAAGTTATACCTTTTCGTAGCCATTAAGTGTTGATTTTGGGTGAAATCTGGTCATTTGCTTTCCCTTTCTCTCCAGCCACGACCTAAAACTCTCCAATGCTTTTTCTGACTTCTCTCAGCTCCTCTCAAACATTTCCAAGAGTTTCCAAGTTGTAGAACTCAAATTGGATCCCTAGAAAGCAAGATACACCAAAATTAGTCAAGGTAATTCTATTAAGTTCTTCTTTTTAAGTTGTCTTTTAATTTCAATTTTCTGCTTGTTCTCATTTAAATAATGGTTTCTTCAAGTCTTCTTAAGTCCAAAAATCTAATTCTAAGCTTAGAGAATCAGTTTGGTGGAGGTAGAAGGCAAGAAATCCAACAAAAGCTCAAACTAATCAAAGTGAGCATTATGTATGATTTTGAACTTATAGTTAATTTCTTTTGTGTTAGCCCTTAAACCAAAGCAATTATTTGGTGAATAATGATCCTAGGTACCTTATATATCTCTGGAAATATAAAATTTAGGTGGAAGATTAAAGTTAAATCTAAGGCCCCAAAGATTGCTATTTATGGATTTAAGTGTTTTCATGTGTGGTAGATTAAGTTTTCCGTATTTGTAATCTGATTTCTTAAACTTATAGTATATATTTTATTGATTCTATTAGTTATTACACTTATTTGATGGCTGGTTATGATGGCACACAAGTGTAAAAGTCGTTTAAACTTTGTAAAAGATTGAAAGGAATTCAAATGCATTTAGGTTGTTCCAAATGATCCTCTTTGATGTATATATGTGGGAATTGGATTGTAAATTGTTATGGCAGGTTTAAAACCATGATTTTAATCATGTGGGAATGTCCCTAAAATAGGGGAGGTGCTGTCCAAATATTTTTAAAATGAAATGGCACCATTTAGGAGCAAATGGACTTGTTTTTACAAAATTATGTGCCATTTTGGATCATTTTGTGCTAATGAACTAGCATTCATATTTTAAATACTTTTGAATAGTTTTTCAATGTTAGTTATTGACTACCAAGTACCTTAAGTGATTTATATACTCCTAAGTCATTTTAAGATTAAGTTTCCTAAATTGGTTAAAGTTCTAATTTCGGTCTTGTTCAATTATCTTGATGCATTCTTTTGTAAAATGTGCACCTTGAATAATAGTAATTTATGACAGGTAATTAGCACACTAATCTCTAGAGGATATTGACCCTTTCCACTATCAATTTCTATTCAAGACACAAGGTAAGTAAAGACTTACAACTGCATCACAAGAACTATATGGAAGATGTATTTATGTGAAACTTACTTATTCCTGAAAGTTATGAAATTGCATGTGCATGGCATGTTTTGCATGCAAATGGAGATTTTTATTATAAGAGTATTTGAAAATGAGTACCATTGTACCAATTTTATAAGATAAGTTTTAATAGCAATTGTTAGTCTATCGGAGCTGGATAGGTAAGTCTGTTGATGCAGACTCTCCCATTGAAACGGGATTTGCGGATGTTATGATGTGTCTCGTTGAAGCAGGACAAGATTAGTGCGGTGTGGGATGCCCCTATGATGAGGGAAGGAGTTTTCAAAATCCTCACACGACGGTCGCACCTTATTTTTACTCTTGGCCAGAGTTCCGCCTAATGTTATCAGGGCCTATCGACTTACAGGACAAGCAATGCTCTAAGGAGCTCAATTATGAATAAGTTTTAAGGAAAATACATGAACTAAAATGTTTAAAAAAGAAAAGGGTACAATGGGAACTTTACGAGATTTTAAAGCATACATAAGCATGCATAGTTTTACTTACTAAGCTTTAGCTCATTTTAGTCTTGTGATGCAGATGAGGAGGCACGTTTTGGTGTTAACTAGCTAGTTGCCTGACTTGCCTTTTGTCGCCGTGATCATACAGATGTAAACAAGCTTGACCTGTGGGCGACTTTTTTTTTGTTTTGAGATATTTTGGTGTAATGTAAATATTACTATTGATGGCAAAATCGACTGGTGAAAACCTCTTTTGATTGTACATTTTGTAAAGACACTTTTAACAAGAAATGTCATGCAGTTGCTTTTGTCCTAAAGTTCTAGAAAGTTCAAAAAAAAATTTGCCCACCTTTTTTTCAAAACTAAAAATAACGTTTAAGAAAGAATAATACTTCATAATTTGACTGTATATGACAATATGATTAAACTAGGAGGTGTTACATTCATTGACCTTGCAAAATAGAAAGTAGAGGATAAGTTTAAACTTTTCTGTTTGGTTCTAAAAACATTCGCAATACACCTATTTTACATGGCAATAATATATATATTTTGTATAATACAAAACACAGTGCTAATACTATTCACAACTCCCACAGGATCACTACATACACATACATAGTAAAAATATGTATAAGGTTTTTAAAAGGTTATTCTCCAGTTCAAAACTAGCATATGAACAGCATTGGAGTGGAAACTGCTCAGCCAACATTATTCCTAGTTCTGATCATCTGCATCACAAGAACTAAATGAGCAATAGCTCAGTAAATGGAAATCCATACATACCTATGAACAATTTGTATATAAAACTTATTAATCTTTATACCCTTAATTTCCTTAAAAAACATTAATATTCAAATCATACTTGGGCCCCCTTATTCTTATAGTTCCTAACTCAGTGACATAGCAGGTACCCTCTTAATAAATATCATTTGAGGCTTACCCTATCTTGGAATTAACCTCAAGGGATTTGACCTCCTTCTTGTTTTGGCTCACCCTGTCTTGGACTAACCCTCAACGGATTTCACCATATTTACGTACTAGATCAGCAAGATAAGAACCACACCCCTCTTCAAAATGAATAATTTTTAGGGTATAAGACTCTTAATTAAAATTATAACCTATAAATAATTATTTTGTGCATGCAAACATGACATGCTTATTGAAAATGATATGAAAAATTTTCAAATATATAAATCTCAATGTCACAGATACACCACCTTTAATATATACAATCATATACATAGGTTCTTGTGATACTAAAGTGGAATTTCCACTTACGTTGAGTCTTTAGAAATAAAATAAGATGAAGGTAGATTCCTCTCCAAAGGAAGCCTGATGTGCTTAAAGACCTGTTCAAGACATTTTAGTTCCCTTTTAAATACCTTTTTTTTTTTGAAAATGTATCGTACATCAAATTAACAAGAATATAACAAATTATGTCAGCCTATAATTGCATATTGTTGTTGTGACCAATAACTGAAATTTTATGTCCATATTTCTAAACATACTCACACCATGATAAGTATATTTCCTAGTATTCAGAAAAATAATAAAACTTGTCATATTCATTAATCATTATAATCTCTCCAAAAACCTGAATTGAATTTATTGGGTCCAACATATTTGTATGAATGAATATAAGATATGAAAACAAGAAATAGAAGCGAGAATAGAAACTTCCATATCAGGTTAGACATAAAACATAAAAAAAATGATTAAAAAAAAGAATTACTACTCTACTAAATAATAGTAATAAAAAACCATATCATCACTTAAAAGAAGTAATCTCCCAATCATATACATTGCTCAGCTAAGAACCATTATCATAAAAAATATAAAAGTAATCTATAGTTTCTAGATAATTAAAGTGAGCTCCAAAATCAAAACAAGGCATCTTAAATCACATGTATAGGTGTATATATATATATAGAGAAACATTACATACTAGATTCCTAAAACCGAGAAATGTTTTATTCACTAGCATTAACTATTCCTATCTAGTGGCAAGGATAAGAGCAGACGTACAATCAATAAAAAAATAAACATCAATATATGATACCAAAACTATTAAAGGTAACAAACCTTAAGAAAATATGCTCACCCTTGATATAGATAAGATTGAGTTGATTTACTGAAATTAATTCACAGTAAATCTTATGGAGCCGCTGCTTGAGGTAAAGAGATACAGGAGAGGGAGAGAGAGTGGATCGGTTCTGAGGAGGGTTTTGGAGAATAAAAAAAATGCTGATTTATTTAAGTAGTGTAAATGAGTTTGAGTCCGATAGAAAAATTCTTAAATAATTCATGCCTAGCTGACCTCTTTTAAATAAACAAATAAAGAAAACAATAATAATAATAATAGTAATACTTATAATAGTCACTTATAGATATCGTGTATGACTGGCCAAACACATAACTTATTTTAATTAATAGTGCCAAAGAATGACATTAAAATAGAACTACTCTCTTCTAAAGAAAAATAACAAATATACACATATAGTAAAACATGCTAAATTACGTCTACCTAAATTGTTGTTAAGAATAATAGAAGAAGTATTTATCCATTAGGAGATAACCTTGGACCCTTAGCACATCAGTTTCTACCCGAATATGAAAATTGACCTTTCACTGTACATAAAATTAGGAATTTTATTAGTTAATTCAAAAATTTTATATATCATAATAAGCACTTAAATCAAGCATTTTATTTATGAAAATAAATATGAGTATAGCAAACTGACATGGTAAAATGTTTATTATTGGCAAGATGCACGTGTGAGAATTTTGGGCACTACAAATCCATACCTAAGATAACTTCAAAATCTTGCATATCCAATACTATCAAATCTACACACAAGTCTTTACCAGCTATTTGGATTGGACATGCCTCGAGAACTTGATCAGAGCATAAAACTTCTCCCTATGGAATGGTTACATAATATTTGAAATTCAAGTACTCTGGTCTTTTGCCCAATTTGCTCAGAAATGCAGGTGATGCAAAAGAATGTGTAGCCCCTGAATCTATTAATGCATGAATAGGAATACCAAAGATAAGAATCTCACTTGCTACAACAGATGGGTTCACCTCGGCATCTTTGTATACACATGAGCTGGGACTTTATTCTGCTCATCTGTAGCATTCGGACAATTCTTTGCATAGTGTCTAGATTTTTCACACAAGAAGCAAGCACCAAAACCCATTAGACATTTTCCATGGTGAGTCTTCAAACATTTAGGACAAACAGTCCTCTGGGTTGTAGTTAATTGTTTCTACTAGCCCGTAACTTGGCATTATTGGGGCTTTTGTCTTTCTCCTTGATTCTGTTGCCACTTTCTTTTATTTCTACTAGCCACTGATTGAGATCCTCTTCTAAAAGTTGTATTTCTCCTTGCCATATATATATATTCCTACGAATTTCTTGAGCTCTTATAACTCTTAGTTCAGCGTCTTCAGCTTCAAGAGTTCTATCTGTAACCTCAGCATATGGTATATCTTTATGAGCAGATATCTTAACATCCCTATAAATTTCTGCCTTATGGCCTTGAAGGAATTGGTTTACTTTTAGCTCATTGGTACTCACCATGTGCGAAGCAAATCGGGATAACTCTTCAAATTTCTTTATGTAGTCACTAACAGAATACTTCCATGTTTCAAATTAACAAACTTAGCAACCATCAACATCCTATGTGCATTGCTGAAATATTTTTTGTAGAATATTTCCTCAAATTGCTCCTAAGTAAGCCTGGTGGTGTCAGTGATGGATCATAGAATTCCACCAGTGTCTAGTATCCGTCTAGAACATAAACGTGACACATGAAACTTTTTCCTCATTAAGGATTCTAATGTAATCGAAAATACCCTCAATACTCCTAACCCACTATTCTGCCAGTAGTGGATCAGTTTCACCCTTGAAAGCTGGAGGCTTATTCTTTCAAACCTCTCACAAGTGGGTTCATAATTTTCTTGTCTAACTATGGCATGTGGTAGTGCTTGATCTCCATGCCTTTCCTCCCTTTCTATAAGTGTCTCTAACTATCTTGCCTATGTCTCAACCAACTCTGTCAACCATCCTATAACAACATCTTTGTTGATCTTATTTTTAGTAGTACTTGTCTTATCATCCCTTCGCTCACTAGTTTGACCCTTAGCCCTTGGCATGATTCCTTGTATAGTTGTCATTTCACTTACATCCATGCATAACAGCCAATAATAAAGACATAACATATGGCATCAAATTTAATGCTAACACAGGAAATTAAAACTTACTGGTTGACTAAGTTTTTTATCATATGATCATACCTATATAGACAGTCTTTAGAAATGATTAAACCTCCGCTCTGACACTAATACTGTAATACTCCCTAGTTTAACCATATTGTCATCTACAGTCAAACTCTAAAGTATTATTCTTTCTTAAACATTATCTTCAGTTTTTTTAAAAAAGGGCAAAATTTAAACTTTCCAAAACTTCTGGACAAAAGCAACTGCATGGCATTTCTTGTTAAAAGTGTCTTCACAAAATGTATAATCAAAAGAGGTTTTCATCAGTCTATTTTGCCATCAACAGTAGTATTTACATTATACCAAAATATCTCAAAACAAAATTGTCGTCCACAGGTCAAGCTCGTCTACATCTGTATCATCATGGCGACAAAAGATAAACCAGGCAAGTAGCTAGTCAATACCAAAATGTGCCTCCTCATCTGCATCTCAAGACTAAAATGAGCTAAAGCCCAATAAGTAAAAACTATGCATGCTTATGAATGCTTTAAAATCTCATAAAGTACCCATTGTACCCTTTTCTTTCTTAAACATTTGAGTCCATGCATTTTTCTTAAAAATTATTCTTAGTTGGGCCCCTTAGCACATTGTTTGTCCCATAAGTCGATAGGCCGTGATAACATTGGGCGGAAACTCTGGCCAAGAGTAAAAATAAGATATGACCATCATGTGAGGTCTTTGAAAACTCCTTCCCTCATCAAAGGGGCATCCTACACCACGCTAATATTGTCCGGCTTCAACGAGACATATCATAAGATACGTAAATCCCGCTTCAACGGGAGAGTCTGCATCAACAGACTTACCTATCCAGCTTTGACAGACTAACAATTGCCATTAAAACTTATATTATAAAATTGGTACAATGGTACTCACTTTCAAATACACTTATAATAAAACTGTCCATTTGCATGCAACACGTGCCATGCACATGCCATTTCATAACTTTCAGGAATAAGTAAGTTTCACATAAATACATCTTCCATATAGTTCTTGTGATGTAGTTGTTAGTCTTTACTTACCTCGTGCCCTGAATAGGAATTCATAGTAGAAAGAGTCAATATCCTCTAGAGATTGGTGTGATAATCACCTATCATAAATTACTATTATTCAAGATGCACATTTTACAAAAAGAATGCATTAAGATACTTGATCAAGACTGAAATAACAACTTTCACCAAATTAGGAAACTTGATCTTAAAATGACTCAGAAGCGTATAAATCAGTTAAGGTACTTGCCAGTCAACAACTAGCATTGAAATACTATTCAAAAGTATTAAAATATAAATGCTAGTTCATTACCACAAAATGGTCCAAAATGGCACATAATTTTGTAAAATCTAGTCCATTTGCTCCTAAATGGTGCCATTTCATTTTAAAAATATTTGGACAGCACCTCCCCTATTTTAGGGACATTCCCACATGATTAAAATCATGGTTTTAAACCTGCAATAACAATTAACAATCCAATTCCCACATATACACATCAAAGAGGATCATTTGGAACAACCTAAGTGCACTTGTATTCCTTTCAATTTTCACAAAGTTTAAACGCCTTTTACACTTGTGTAACATCACTAATAGCCATAAAATAAGTGTAATAAATAATCGAATCAATAAAATATACACCATAAGTTTAAGTAATTAGATTACAAATATAGAAAACTTAATCTACCACACATGAAAACACTTAAATCCATAAATAGCAATTTTTGGGGCCTTAGGTTTAACTTTAATCCTCCACCTAAATTTTATGTTTCCAACAATATATAAAGGTTCCTATGGCCATTATTCATCAAATAATGGCTTTGGTTTAAGTACTAAAAGAAATTAACTACAAATTCAAAATCCTACATAAACCTCACCTTGACTAGTTTGAGTCTTTGCTAGACTTCTTGCCCTCTATCTTCATCAAACTGATTCCCAAAGCTTAGAAATAGATTTTTGGACTTAAGAAGACCTGAAAAAACCATTATTTAAGTGGGAACAAGCAGAGAATTGAAATTAAAGGACAAGACCTAGAAAGAAGAACTTAATAGAGTTAGCTTGACTAGTTTTGGTGTATCTTGCTTTCTAGGGCTCCAATTTCAGTTCTACCACTTGGAAACTCTTGAAAATTTTTGCGAGAAGTTGAGAGAGGTTAGAAAATGTATTGGAGGGTTTCAGATCATGGCTGGAGAAAAAGGAAATGCAAATGACCCGATTTGACCCAAAATCAACACTTAATGGCTAAGAAAAGGTATAACTTAAATTCTAAGGGGTATTTTGGATATTTTGCACATTACTTTTCATATATCCAGCTCTAGAACATCCTTAGCATAGTCATCACATTGCTGGTCACTCCTATACACCCAAGTGTAACCAAAGTTGGTGAATCCTACCTTAGAAAGTGAAAACAAGTCATACTTTGAATTATGATCTTATATGGCCAATCTTATTGTAATTTGGTGGAACCTAGCCCCTCAACAAATCATTACACATAAAAAGAAAGTCAGTTAGACTCAAATTAACAATGCAAACATAGTATTAGCTCTCAATTATTAGAATGCACAAAAACGACATTACGCGATTAAACTTAATCTAAGCTAGCTTAGTGCAACTAAATACGAATTAGTGTCCTGAATAGCACCTCGTGCTTACCTGGAGCCAACAAGTAAAATGCCATAAATGAGTCCTTGACATTGAATCAAGCCTATCTGGTGTGTTAAACACACCATATATTCGGCTCCAAAATGTGTGAAAATTACATTTTACCGAAAAACTACTATTTGACCAAGTTATCAACAAGTACGATCTTAATGTATGTGCACACAGTATTGCTTTCATTATTATATTCTTTGTCCTTTTAGCACATCGAGCTCTCTCTCTGAGGGTATTGAACCTTTACATTGCATTGAGACACTTTGACAATCATTAGTGTAATAACATGTATGTACATGCACATAACATAATGAATGAACATGTTACTATAAAACTAGTATTAACGACTTCTAGATGCATAATATGCTATTAGAACAAATTTATTATTGACTTAATATGCATGTGAGAATCTTGGGCATCACAAAATATTTTCTTATTATAGAGATGTGGAAAACATTATGTACTTTAGAAAGTCTTGGTGGTAATACCAATCTATAGGCCAAGCCTCCGACTCACTCCAAAATCAGTAAAGGTCTAATGTATCGTTGACTTAGTTTTCCCTGTATACCAAACCTTATAACTTTTTTCATTGGTACAACCTTAAGAAATACCATGTATTCCATTGAAAATTCCAAGTCTTTTTATCTCTTATCCTCATAACTCTTATGATGACTTTGGGTTGTTTTCATCTTTACCTTGATTCTTTCACAACGTCTGCTACTTGCTACACAAATTGTGGCCTAAGAAGTTTTTTCTCCCTAACTTCACCCTAATGATTTGGAGATAGAAACTTTCTGTCATAGAGTGCCTTATAAGGTATCATATCAATCATCGCTTGATAGCTATTATTATAAGAAAACTTGATCAATGGTAGATAGTGATCCCAAGAAACTCTGAAGTCTAGAATAAAAGCTCTCAGTATAACTTCAAGTATTTGAATTGTTCTTTCCAGTTGACCATCAGTCTTAGGATGGAAATTAGTGACAAACCTGAATTAAGTACCCATAGCTTTATGTAAACTTTTCCAAAATTTAGAGGTAAACTTTGGATCTCGATTGGACACACTTGATATAGGAATCCCATGCAACCTCACAATTTCATCTATATAAAGCTTGGCACTCTTTTCACTGGAGTAAGTATTACAAGTAGGAAGAAAGTGTGCAAATTTTGTATGTCTATTCATAATTACCTATATAGAGTTTGTACCATTCTTTGTTCCTGGTAATCCAGGGACAAAATTTGTGTTAATATGCTCCTATTTCACTCAGGCACCATTAGTGGCTATAATGGACCTGAAGCTTGTTTATGCTCTACTTTCACTTGCTGATAGATGAGATAATGCTCAACAAATTGTGCAATATTTATCGGCATATTTGTAACACCCCCTAGTTTAACCATATTGTCATATATAGTCAAACTATGAAGTATTATTCTTTCTTAAACATTATCTTTTGTTTTGATAAAAATGTGGGCAATTGTTTTTGAACTTTCTAGAACTTTAGAACAAAAGCAACTGCATAACATTTCTTGTTAAAAGTATCTTTACAAAATGTACAATCAAAAGAGGTTTTCACCAGTCGATTTTGCCATCAGCAGTAATATTTACATTACACCAAAATATCTCAAAACAAAAAATATCACCCACAGTTCAAGCTCGTCTACATCTGTATGATCACGGTGACAAAAGGCAAGCCAGGCAACCAGCTAGTTAACACCAAAATGTGCCTCCTCATCTGCCTCCTTATTCTAATTTGGTGGAACCTAGCTCTATAACCCATCATTAAACATTAAAAGAAAGTCCATTAGACTATAATTGATAATGCAAATAAAGTATAATTGCCCAATTTATAGAATGCATAAAGATGACATTATGCGATTAAGCTGAATCTAATCTAGCTTAGTATAATTAAACACAGTTCAGTATAATGACTATCATCTCGTGTTTACCTGGAACGAATATTTTTTAAAATGCTAGAAATAAGTCCTAAACATTAAATTAAAGCTATTTAATGGGCTAAATGCACAGTGAATTTGGTTTTGAAAAGCATGAAAGATGCATTTTACCGAAAAACTACTATTTGACTAAGTTATCAATAAGTACGATCTTAATGCATGTGTGCATAGTATTACTTTCATAATTATATTCTTTGTTCTTTTAGCACACCGAGCTCTCTCTCCGAGGATATTGAACCTTTACACTGCATTGGGACACTTCGATAATCATTAGTGTAATAACATGTATGTAAATGCACATAACATAATGAATGAGTACGTTACTACAAAACTAGTATTAATGACTTCTAGATGCCTAATATGCATGTGAGAATCTTAGGTACCATAATATTAACTCATCAAAAATACTTTCTTAAATCATAATACATTTTTGTACTTCCTGGATGTACAAAATATGGGGTCTCATGTGTTTCTCTCATGAACTCCTTCTTAAGTTCAAGAATATCTAGAAGACATAAACGATTATTAAATCTCAAAGTATTGTCAGAACAGATCATGAAGTCTTTATATTAGTTATCCGTTGCACCTTTACAAAGCTTTATTAAATTCATTACCTTCTGTAGCCTTAATTAGATGAAAAAAATTGATTTCATGCTCAAAGTACCCATGTAAGTAGAACCCCCTTGATCTACAACTTCTAGTATCAAAGACAGGATCTTGTGTATGGAAGAAATGGAGTAAGAAAATCTTCTACTTAATACATCAGTTGCCACGTCTGCCTTTCTTGGATTATAGTTTATCGTATAATTATAATTTTTCACCAACTCAAGCCATCGTCACTGCCTCATATTAAGTTCTTTTTGGATAAAGAAATACTTCAAACTTTTGTGGCCAGTGTAAATTTCATACTTAACCTTATGCACACAGTATTGCAAAATCTTTAAAGCAAATACTATTACTGCAAGTTCAAGATCATGTGTTGGGTATTTCTTCTCATACTCCTTTGGTTGTTATGATGAGTAAGCTATTATTTTTCCACGTTGCATGAGAACACATCCCAAACATATTTTGGATGCATAACTATAATGAAAAAACCTTCTACTCCTTTGGGAATGGCTAAAACTGGAGTAGAGGTTAATCATTACTTTAGTTCTCTAAAACTCTTTTCATAATTATTAGACCATACGACCTTTACATTCTTTTTGGCCAACTAGGTCAGTGGAGATGTAATCTTTCAGATTCCCTACACAAACTTTCTGTAATTTTCTGGCAAACTAAGGAAACTTTTAACTTCTATCACATTGGACAGTGTTGGCTATTATTAAATTGCTTCCACCTTATTAGGGTCAACATACATACCATCTTTAGAGATGATGTGCCCTAGGAAAGAAATTTGTGCCATCCAGAATTTACACTTCTTAAATTTTGTGGGAAGCTTATTCTCTCGAATAATTTGTAAGATAATGCATAGATAACGTTCATGTTCTTCTTTGGACTGATAGTATACCAAAATATCATCAATAAAGATGATAATAAATTGAACATGGTAATCTTTAAATACTATATTTGTTAAGTCCAAAAGAGCCATAGAGGTATTAGTTAGGTCAAAAGATATAACAAGAAATTCATAATCCCCATATCTCATTTTGAAGACTTTTTTTGGTACATTATCTTCCTTGAATTTCAATTGATTATAACCAGAATATAAATCAATTTTAAAAAAGTATCTTGCTCCTTATAGTTGATCAAACAAGTCTTCAATCTAAGGACACTGATACCTACTATTTATGGTTATTTTATTCAATTCTCTATAATCAATACACAACCTCATTGAACAATCTTTCGTCTTAATGAAAAGTACTAGAGCTTCGAATGGTGAGTGACTAGGCTTGATAAACTTCTTATCTAGAAGGTTTTGAAGTTCTTCTTTAAGCTTTTTCAACTTAGCTAGAGCCATGCGATAAAATGTTCTAGAAATAGGCACAGTGTCAGGAACTATACTAATTGCAAACTTGATCTCACGATTTGAAGGTAGTCTACGCAAGTCTTTAGGGAAAATATCTACAAAATCTCGAACTACAGGTACTTGCTCTATAATTGCGATCCTTTGGTACTTTAATTACTAATGTTAAAAAGCAAACACAACCTTTGTTTAGCATGTGTTGAGCCTTCATGGTAGTAATAATAGTTATGTGACGTACACTCCTAACTCCAAGGAATAAAAGACTTTGTCCAATCAGAGGTTAGAATCTAACTTCCTTTTTACTACAATCAATCATTGCATGGTTCACACTCAACCAATCCATGCCAAGATCGACTAAAACTTATCATCTATCAATTAGGATTTTACATCCTTTAAGCTAACAACTAGAGTTTAGAATGTCTCCTGAAAGTGTCGAAATACTAACAAATCTATCTAAGCATTCTGGCATAACTTCTAATTGTTTTGCAAAAGAGAAGTTGACAAATTAATAGGTGCTCTCTAGAATCAATCAAAACAATGGCAGAAACCTCAGAAACAATCATAGTACTTGTTATAATATCGGAAGAAGTGTTGACCTCTTTCATATATCATAGCATAAATACATGCTTGCGTTTTCTTTTGCCTATTGTTGTCACTAGTGGTCGAGTTCTCTTTATAATATTTGATGAAATGTCTTATCTTGCAACATTTAAAGTACAAGGCAGAGCCCATACAACATTGGCCTAAGCAAGTCTTTCTACACTTCTCACAAGTTATTGCCACTCACTTGTTATTATTACCACCTTTATCATTTCCATTGTAGTTTTCCTTTTATTTTTGCTTTTCTATTCTATGGCTTTCCCTTTTGATATACACTTACTTTTGATTATCTGGTTGATCATACTTCTTATCCCCTTTAGCTACAATCTGAGCTCGATCCAAGACCTCAATATAGGAAGTTAGCTTTTGTACTTTAGTCGAACATCTTATATTACGTTTCAATCTCATCTCAAAATTCCTTATTTTACATTCCTCAGTGTCCACAGGTGTAGGGCAAAGGGAGATAGTTGTTCGAATCATCGTACATACTACGAAATAATCATGGATCCTTATACGAAACTGATAAACTCTACCTCCTTAGCTTGCCCCATAGATTATGGGAAATAATTCTCAAAGAAGATTTCCTTAAAACGTGCCTATATAATAGGGCCAACTTGAGTATTGTAGATACGATTAGTCATCTCCCACCAGTGTTTTGTCGTATCCTTTATCATGAAAAAAGTATTTTCAATACCGGTTAGCTGAAACGGAGTCCTCATGGTATTAACTTAATTTTTAAATAAAAAAAAGTCTGCAGAAATGACTAAACTCTCGCTCTGATACCAACTTAACCAATTCTAAATCTGGATTGAGAAAATGTCAATTTACAACTTCATCTTACAAAGTTAAAGCAGAATATTCGATCAAACTTTTTTTTATTTTATTTCTTACCATTCATAATTAAACTAAGGAAATACTTCTTATTGAAAATTTAATTTTTCTTCACAACTGAAATAACTATTGTAACAAAATTTAAGTTTTTGCACTCTATAATAATAAAACACTAAATCCTGGTCCAAAAATAAATGTTTATTTAAAATGAAACATACTGTTGTTTAAAATATTTGAGTGCCATTTGGGATACTGTCGCCACCAGCCAACCTTCAGTAGGACTTACTACTCACCTGAAAAATTTAAATGAATGGAATGAGCTTGTGTCCAGTAAGCAAATCTCATGCATGCAATAAATATTATGTTATATAAATAGTACACTTTTTGAACCATAACTATGTATCATTTCCTTTGAAAATATTTTTTGTTCACAGACATTGTCATTTCATGAAACTTTCATATTTAAGTTCGTAATAAAATTTAAGTTTATATATTCCATAAAAATAAAATAACTCAATCTTTATCCAAAATTAAATATTTATTGAAAATAAAACATAATGTTGTTTAAAACATTCAAGAGCCATTTGCGATCCTGGCTCCACTAGCCATTCTCCAGTAGGATTTACTGCTCATCTAGAAAATTTAAATGAATGGAATGAGCTTGCGTTCAGTAAGTAAATCTCATGCACCTAATAAATGTCATATTACATGAACAACCAACTTTTTGAACCATAACTATATATCACTTTCTTTGAAAACATCTTTGGTTTACAAACATTGTCATTTCAAAAAACTTTCATATTTGAGCTTATCATTGTATAATGCGAAGTCTATTAGATGAGATGGACCATAAATGTGGTGCCATGAAAAGTATATGTAACCTTATAGCTATTCGATTCCCATATAGCTATCGTACTATAATGGTTAGTATCGCAGTTTTACTTTTGTTCTTAACAAGATGGTTGTACGTCATTCAGTCAGCTGCTCATTTCAAGAACTTGACAAACACTTAAAGAAAACATTCTTCTTAAAATATAGTTTTGGATGCATGGTAGCATTAAAAATTCATCTTCTCAAAAATCATAACTTTTCGTGCAATTATGTATGCACGTTCTGTAACACCCCATAGTTTAACCATATTGTCATATACAGTCAAACTATGAAGTATTATTCTTTCTTAAATATTATCTTTTGTTTTGATAAAAAGGTGGGTAATTTTTTTTT
>JXTB01000004.1:1389950-1419416 GCA_002914805.1 Parasponia andersonii
TACTCACTTTTAAATATTCTGTAATGAAATTCTCCATTTGCATGCAAAACATGCCATGCACATGCCATTTCATAACTTTCAGGAATAAGTAAGTTTCACAAAAATATATCTTCCATATAGTTCTTGTGATGCAGTTGTAAGTCTTACTTACCTCGTGCCTTGAATAGAATTGATAATAGAAAGAGTCAATATCCTCTAGAGATTGGTGTGATAATCACTTGTCATAAATTACTATTATTCAAGATACACATTTTACAAAAAGAATGCATTAAGATGTTTGAACAATACTGAAATCAAAACTTTCACCAATTTAGGAAACTTATTCTTAAAATGACTCAGGAGTGTATAAATCACTTAAGGTACTTGGTAGTCAATAACTAGCATTGAAAAAGTATTCAAAAGTATTTAAAATATGAATGCTAGTTCATTAGTTAAAAATGATCCAAAATGCCACATAATTTTGTAAAAACAAGTCCATTTGCTCCTAAATGGTGCCATTTCATTTTAAAAACATTTGGACAGCACTTCCCCTATTTTAGGGACATTCCCACATGATTAAAATCATGGTTTTAAACTTGCCATCACAATGAACAATCCAATTCCCACATATACACATCAAAGAGGATCATTTGGAACAACCTAAGTGCATTTGAATTCCTTTCAATCTTTTATAAAGTTTCTTGTGTGCCATCATAACCAGCCATCAAATAAGTGTAATAACTAATAGAATTAATAAAATATATGCTATAAGTTTAAGAAATCAGATTACAAATATGGAAAACTTAATCTACCACACATGAAAACACTTTAATCCATAAATAGCAATCTTTGGGGCCTTAGGTTTAATTTTAATCCTCTGCCTAAATTTTATGTTTCCAGTGATATATAAGGAACCTAGAATCATTATTCACAAAATAATTACTTTGGTTTAAGGGCTAACACAAAAAAAATTAACTATAAGTTCAAAATCATACATAATGCTCACTTTGACTAGTTTGAGTTTTTGTTGGATTTCTTACCTTCTACCTCCGCCAAACTTATTCTCTAAGCATAGAATTAGATTTTTGGACTTAAGAAGACTTGAAGAAACCATTATTTAAATGGGAACAAGCAGAAAATTGAAATTAAAAGACATGACTTAAAAAGAAGAACTTAACAGAATTACCTTGACTAGTTTTGGTGTGTCTTGCTTTCTAGGACTCTAATTTGAGTTCTACCAATTGGAAACTCTTGGAAATATTTGAGGGGAGTTGAGAGAAGTCAGAAAAAAGCATTAGAGAGTTTTAGGTCGTGGCTAGAGAGAAAGGGAATGCAAATGACCAGATTTGACCCAAAATCAACACTTAATGGCTAAGAAAAGGTATAACTTAAATTCTAAGGGGTATTTTGGGTATTTTACACACTACTTTCCATGTGTCAAGCTCTAAAACATCCTTAGCATACTCACCACATTGCTGGTCAATCCTATACACCCAAGTGTAGACCAAAATGGTGAAACCTAGCTTAGAAAGTGAAATCTAGTCATACTTTGACTTATGATCCTATATGGCCAATCTTATTCTAATTTGGTGGAACCTAGCCTCATAACCAATCATTAAACATAAAAAGAAAGTCCATTAGACTCTAATTGATAATGCAAATAAAGTATAATTGCCCAATTTATAGAATGCACAGTGAATTTGGTTCTAAAAAGCATGAAAGATGCATTTTACCAAAAAACTACTATTTAACTAAGTTATCAATAAGTACGATCTAAATGCATGTGCACATAGTATTGCTTTCATAATTATATTCTTTGTTTTTTTAGCACACCGAGCTCTCTCTCTGAGAATATTGAACCTTTACACTGCATTGGGGCACTTCGATAATTATTAGTGTAATAACATGTATGTAAATGTACATAACATAATGAATGAGTATGTTACTACAGAACTAGTATAAACGGCTTCTAGATGTCTAATATGCAATTAGAACATATTTATTATTGGCTTAATATGCATGTGAGAATCTTGGGCACCACACGTTCTCGTGACATACTTACATATTTAATGCAATAAATATTGCAATGCATATTATAACATATTAGTATAATCATAATTGCATCACATAATAGTACATAACTTTTCATATAAATACATAGGGTGAGATTTATTTACCTTAGGTTCTTAGAATTTTTTTTTCTATTTCTAGTGAATTATCACACACTTAATCTCGTTATAATCACATGCCTCTTTTATTCCTTTTGATTATTATTCGTGCAACAATGTCCATTCTATTTATTAATACATGTTATTATTATTTATAAAAAACATATTTGTGTGTCTTAAAAATACTCACATCATACAACTATAATATCATGTTTTATCACATACGTAACTAAAAACTGTAAAATTTCAGCAAGTACTGCACATTTAAAGAATTTTGGATTTGGTTTAAAAATTCTATTTATTGTGAAACTTTTCAAAAATTATTATAACATAAAAAAAAAAGCTAAAGAAAATTATGTAGAATCTGTTAACTAGGTTTATCATATTTTGTCTAATTTCAAACCTGTAGATTGAAATCTGATAAAACTATAAAAATTACAATCTTCATTCAGTTCTTGAAGTTTCTAAAATTGTTTGTATATCTAAAAATCTTGATATTTTAGGAGAACATCTCTAGCACATCATTACATATAAAAACAAATTTGGAGATTCTAAATTATAGTATTACATAGTACATATAATTCTTAAAATTATACTGTAAAATTCATGACAGCACTTAACTTACAAAACTATAGGTTACTACGAAAATCATAATTTATTATAAATATTTCCAAAAATCATGAAAATATTTTTAGCCTCTTATAACAAATAAATAAAATCATGGCACCCTAAAAGTTTCAGTTCTAAATAAATCAACAGGATGAAGTGTTAATAATATCATCTTGGATAAATAAAATTGTCAGATTTATCAGTTCTATAAAAAGTATATAAAGAAAATTCTATTATAATTTGAAATTAATTCATGGCACCAAAAAAAATTTTAAAGCCCAACTAATATATTTAAACATGTATCAAACATTTCATTTCAAACTAATAATATTTATCCTCGAAAATCATAAAATAAATATGATAAAGTTTATCTAACAACTTTTCTTGGGTAATAAGTAGCATGTATTTAAAGTTTTATGTAAGATCATAGGAGTAAGATATGAATGATATCTCATAAAAAGTTTAGATTTTAATAAAATTTCTAACTCTTAATAACATAGGTTAAAATTGAGTCTAATAGCATTAAACTATAATCTTGAGAGAAAATAAAGATATAAAATTACATTTTCTTGAATTTTGAAGAAAACTAAGAGAGAATTCTTGATATTACAATCGATAAATAGAAACTTTGAGAGAGAGACAAAGGAAAATATAAGAGGAAGCTTGATTGTATCTACAAGAGAGTACCCTATTTATAGAGTTTTTACGAACATAAATTATATTTAAAATAACTTATTAAGTTAATAATAATTACACCATTTACTTAACTTTATTTTTTATTTGATTTCTTTTGATCATAAAATTAATTAATTTCCACTATGTTCATCTATTTATAAAAGTAATACACTATATAATGTGTAGGTCACATCATATTTGTATTTAATATCCATTTATTCAATATAATAAATCCACTCTTCAAATAGTTAATGTATTAAGCAATATCATCTTTAGAAAATAATAGTGTGTCAAGCATAATTCCATTTTTTTCATAACCTCACTCAACTTGTCAGGCATATTAATTTATAGCTCTTATATACTTGAAAATCTAAATTTCATAAATAGAACAATTTAGATTTCAATTTCAAGGAAGATACCATGTATCATTTTGCACTACCTAAATCTCTCCAAGGCTTAGATATTCAAAGCTAAAATGCTTTTATTAGGTTCTTCATATTATTAAAAACGTCTTCCAAAAATCATTTTAATAAAATTACTAGAGTATGGTGACTTCAAAGTTATAAAACTCAAAGAAAATCTCGCTCAAGTATTAACTAAAGTTTTTTGATTACAAAGAATTATAGTAAATTATTTGCATAATGTAGTTTACCAATAAAAAGAAAATATACTTTTGAATCTCTTAGAGAGATATGTTTGAAAAATACATAAAAGTTTTGAAATTTTAAGAAAAGTTCTTTTATGTTTAACTATGAGTTAAAAGAAATTGACATGTTTTAAGTGTTTGATAATTTAATTAGTAAAATATATATCATGTGAGAAACTTCTTTGTCCTACTTAGCTTAGTAAGTGGAATTGGTGTATTAGATACCAAATTGATTCACTAATACTAACAAGATTCAATCTAGTCAATGTATTCTCTCTTTGTATTAATGAGTGAGTACTATTTGAGGTACTTTGCTTGTGTTGAATATTGGAAATTTTTGGAGACTTTAGTTATAATGTGTTATGAATTAGAGTCCTATTAGAGTTCATTAGTATTGAGTTCAGTTTATAACTTATTGGTTAATTTGAGTTAGATCCAAGCATTGTACTCTCCAAATTTTATTTTGTTTTCTAATGTTATTAATTAATCTCTTTAGCTCTAATAAATTGTGGGATATAAACTCATAACATATTTTGCCAACTCCACTATTAACAAAGTAATAGTATACAAATGGTAATACAAAAAGAGTTCTATTATAACTTGTTGCTAACTTAGCCAAGGTGGGCTATTATTCTTTTCTTTTTCCCCCATTTTTTTTAAGCTTCTCCATCAAATCATATATATATACACAATACATATAATATTTCTTTCATTGTTTGGGCTAGAATTATTAGCAATTTAAATTTGGCCTTTCTAATTTCCTATTGAATCAAGATTAATGATGTGATGCGCAAGATTCTTACGTGCATAATAAGCCAATAATAAATATGTTCAAATTACATAATAGATATATCAAGCAACTAGTATCAATTTTATGGTAAATTACTCATTCTGATTGTTAAATACTTTCAATCTGTATTATTGAATTAATATTTGTTGAATTGTTACCATATAGTGTAAAGGCTCAGTGTCCTCAAAGAGAGAGAGAGAGAGAGAGAGAGAGCTCGGTGTACTAAAAGAATAAAGAATATATTTATGAATACAATACTATGTGCACATGCATTAAAATCATGTGTATTGATAACTTGGTCAGATGGCAGTATTTCAGTCAAACGAATTTTTACTACTTTTCGGAGCCAAATTCATTGTACGTTTAATAAGTCAAATAGCTTTAATTCAATATATAGGACTCATTTATAGCATTTTATTTGTTCGCCCCAGGTAAGCATGAGATGGCATTCAAGACACTGACTTGTGTTTTATTGCACTAAGCTAGTATGGATTCAACTTAATCGCATAGTGTCATTTTTGTGCATTCTAATAAGTGAGTGCTAATACTATATTTCTATTATTAAGTGGAGTCTAATTGACTTATTTTCATGTGTAATGATTAATTATGGGGCTAAGTTCCACTAGATTACAATCAAAATGATCATATCGAATCATAAGTCAAAGTATGACTAGTTTTCACTTTCTAAACTACGATTCACTAACTTTGTCTACATTAGGTGTATGGGATTGACCAATAATGTGGTGAGTATGCTAAGGATGTTTTAGAGCAGGACACATATAAATTACTGTACAAAATACCTAAAATACCCCTTAGAATTTAAGTTATGCCATTTCTTAGTCATTAAGTATCACTTTTAGACCAAATATAATTATTTTCTTATTTTTTCTCTCTAGCCACGACCTGAAACTCTCTAGCTATTTTCTATACTTATCTCAACTCCTCTCAACTATTTCAAAGAGTTTTCAAGTAGTAGAACTCAAATTGGAGTTCAAGAAAGCAAGATAGGTCCAAACTGGTCAAGGTAAATCTACTAGTTCTTCTTCCTAGGTTTTGTTTTAGTATTTCAATTCTCCACTTGATACCACTTAAATAATGGTTCCTTTAGGTCCTCTTGAGTTAAATTAATTTCAAAGCCTTGGGAATCAATTTGGTGAAGATAGAAGCCAAGAGATTTAGCAAAAGCTTAAACTAGTCAAGGTAAGATTTATGTAGAATTTTGAGTTTGTAATTGGTTTCTCTTGCTGTAGCTTTTAGATCAAAACTCTGAGAGGATAAATAAAAGTCTTAGAAACTCACTCATATAGCTGGAAGTATAGAATTTAAGTAGAAAATTAAAATTATACCTAAAATCCCAAAATTTTCTATTTGTGGATTCAAGTGTTTTCATTACTGGAATAAGTTGTCTACACTTGTAATTTGATTTCTTTTCTTGGAATGTGTAAGAAATTGATCCTTTTATGTATATACATCTATTTACTTACTGATTGTGATGATATACAAGTGTAAAAGCAGTTAACTTTATTTTTAAATCGAAAGAAATTCAAGTGCACTTAAGTTGTTCTAAATGATCATCTTTGATCTATATATGTGGGAATGCCCTAAAAATAAGAGAGGTACTGTCCAAATATTTTGAAAGCTAAATGGTACCATTTAGTAGTAAATGGGCTAGTTTTTGAAAAGTATGTGCCATTTTGTATCATTTTTGTACTAAGGAACTAGTATACATATTTTGATGATTTTAATCTGTTTTCTGTACTAGTTATTGGCTACTATGTTCCTTATACCACTTGTATACTTTCGGTTCATTTTGTAATTAGGTTTCCTGAATTTTTGAAATTTATGATTTTAGTCATGTGGTTGTTTTCTTTAACCATTTTACGCTGTAGTGATCATTTTAGTAATAAAATTCATATCAGGTCTTCCACACATCTTGCCATAGAGGATACTAACCCTTTTCACTATCTTTTTTGTCGGACACAAGGTAAGTAGAGATTTATTTTAACTACAGCACAAGGACACTAGTAAATACAAGATATTTTCCTACATGTTTATGTATATTATAGTAATATGTATTATTCTTATAGTTGGCGTATGTTCATGAAAGGTCTAAGCATGGCATGATCATTTAAGCATGATTTTTAGAGAAGTGAAGTTTTCTACACATTGGATTAAAAGTAGTACCATTGTACTTATTTTACGAGATAAATTTTAAATACATTTTTTAGTCTGTCAGCGTTGGGTAGGTATAGTTTACACAGACATTCTTTCCGCATAGTTGGGCACGGCTTACCAACTACCAAGACTAAGCACTATATTATGAGATTTATAAGGGGCATTACCTAGTCAGTCTATGTTGGGTAGATAGAGTTCACATTGACCATGTGTTTCCTTCTTACGTAGGTAGACATGGCCTACTAACTACTGCAACTTTATAGTATACTCAAGAGCCCTATAAAGAATGTTTTCTAAGAAAAGTGCATCAAAATGAAAAGTTACAAAAAAAAAAGAGAGTACAATGGGAATTTGAATAAAGTTTTTGCATGAAACACGTTCACCAACATGCATGATCTTTACTTGCTGAGCATTCGCTCATTTAGTTCCTATGATGCAGGCGAGGAGACCTATGATGTATAGAGTTGTTGGTTGGCTAGCATGCTTTCTTATTACCATGATCATACAGATGTAAATGAACTTGACTTGTGGGCAATATTTTCTTTGTATTTCAATATTTTAATGTGGTATAAATATTACTGTTAATGGCAAGATAAACTAATAAGGACCTTTTGGTTGAATATTTTGTAAAGACACTTTCAAAAAATAATCCCACATATCTTCTTTTGTTTTATAGTTTGAAAAGTTTAAATTTGCCCATTTTTTTGAACAAAACTAAAGTTATGGTTTATAAAAGAATAATACTTCCTATTTTGACCTATATAGCCATATAGATAAACTAGGAGGAGTTATAGTTATGGTATTCGAGCATAGGTTTAGTCGTTTCTGAATTATGTGACAGAAAGCTCAGTGAACTAGTGAGTCTAATTATTTTCATGCGTGCACTTCATTTCTGATATATAAGTTTGATTCATACATTATTATTGGTTATTATGTTTGTTTGTAAGTAAAGGGCCACTGTGTAGAAAATTATGCCAAGAGGTAAAGGTCAGACTAGCCAATAGAAGGGTGATTAAGAGAATGATAAGGATACTACAATACATCGATTGGCTAAGTTAGTAGATAGACAGGCTCAACAATAAAGAGGCTTATAGAATGAGATAAAAGGAAAGAGGAACAACTACTAGCACAAATTGGAGCTCGATAAGAAAACCATGATCCTGTTTTTAAAAAGTTTAGGAAGAATAAACCTCTAGCTTTCAAACGTGAAATAGATCCATTCTTAGCTGAAGGGTAGATTCAGAGTTTGGAGGGTATCTTTTATTATATAAGGATCCTTAAGGAGGAGAAAGTTTCTTTTGCTACTTATATAATCCAAATGGATGCAAGGCACTGGTCGGATTCCATAAAGTCAATCATTGATATTAACAGATTGTCTTGGGAGAGATTTAATAAAATCTTTTATAGGAAGTACTTTAGTGAAGCTCATCAACTGGCAAAGGCAGTCGAGTTTACTAATTTAAAGCAGAGTGGCATGTCTGTGTGTAACTACATAAAGAAATTTGATGAGCTATCTCGGTTTACTCCACATATGGTAGATACCAACGAGTTGAAAGTAAATTAGTCTTTATAGAGGCTCAAAGGATAAATATATAGGGATATTAAGATGTCTATAGGGAAAGGTGTGCCTTACATAGAAGTTGCAGAGAAAGTTCTTGAAGTTGAAGAAGTCGAAATGAACATGGTGAAAGCACTAGAAATTAGAAAAAAAATAAACATGGCAAGAAGAAATGAAAATTTTAAAAAAGGTACTCAACTAGGAATTAATGGAGGCAAATGAAAATACCTATAGGGTCAAGGATAAAGATAAGATTCTTCAACACACCTAACAATAGGTCAACAGATGTAATCTACTTCGAAACAGATGTTTAAAATGTAGAAAGCCTCATAAAGGTGAATGTATTTTGGGTTATAGAGCATGTTATACATGTGGCAAGAGAAGACATTTTTCCAAGGATTGTCCCTCCACCTCTAGTGAACAAAAGAAAGTCCTAGCTCATGTATTTACCATGACTACAACGGATGCTAAGGTTGATCTATCGGTTGTAGCAGATGAGATCTCTATCTTTGATATCTTCACAAATACACTAATAGATTCAGAAGCTACACATTCATTTGCTTCATTAGTATGTACAAAAACTAGGTAGATCACCTGAAACTTTGAATTTAAGATACTGTGCAACTACTCCATTTGGGGAAGTGCTATATTCTGTTCATGTTTTGAGAGCTTGTCCAATATAGATAAATGGTAGAGAGTTATGGGTAAACTTAATAGTGTTAGTTATGCAAGATTTTGAGTTGATTGATTGGCTATCTAAGTATCATGCTAGCATTGATTGTAATAGCAAGAGAGTAATATTTCAACTACCTGGTGAAGAGAAGTTTACTTTCCTTAGGTCTTCTAAGAAGAAAGTGGTACCACTTATTTCAATCATAAAAGAAAGGAAGTTACTTGAGAAAGGATATATGGTTATTTGGCAAATATAATGGATACTAGAGAGCAACTAAAGGTTAAGGCAGAGAAAGTACTAGTGGTTAATGAGTTTCTAAAGGTATTCCTAGAAGATCTACTAGGATTACCACCTGATAGAAAGAAAGAGTCTGTTATTGACTTGCTACTTGTTACAGCTCCTATTTCTAAAGTACCATATAGAATGGCTCCAGTAGAGCTAAAAGAATTTGAGGTACAATTACAGGTGCTTTTGGACAAGGGTTTCGTATGTCCAAGCTTTACGCCATGGGGTGCTCTAGTTTTGTTTGTAAAGAAGAAATAAAGGACTATGAGGCTTTATATTGATTATGGAGAGCTAAATAAGGTAACAATCAAGAATAAGTATCCTCTCCCTAGAACTGATGATTTGTTCGATCAGTTAAAAGGAGCTTTATGTTTTCCAATATTAATTTAAGATCAAGGTACTACCAACTAAAGATTAGGGAAGATGATATTCTTAAGACAGCTTTTAGAATGAGATACGAGCACTATGAGTCTTTAGTGATGCCTTTCTCTTTAACTAATGCCATAGCTACTTTTGTAGACATGATGAACAGGGTATTCAACGATTCCTTTGACAGTTTTGCTATAGTATTCGTTGATGATATTTTGATATACTCGCACTTAAGAGAGGAGCACATGGAGCATTTAAGAACAGTTTTGATGATCCTAAAAGAAAAGTAGTTTTATGCAAAGTTTAATAAGTATGAGTTCTAGTTAGAGAAAGTTATCTTCCCTGGTCATGTAGTGTCTAGAAATGGTAATTCTGTAGACCTAACAAATGATGAAGCTGTAAGTAGTTGGTCAAGTCCTACAAATGTTTCAGAGATTCGTAGTTTCTTGGGTTTGGCTAGTTACTATACAAAGTTTGTAGAACGATTTTCTAAGTTAGATTCTCCATTGACTCAGTTGATTAAAAAGAATGTGAAATTTAATTGGATTGACGATTATGAAAAGAGGTTTCAAGAGCTAAAGCATCATTTGATCATAGCTCCTATATTTTCTATACCCATTGGATCAAAAGGATTTGTTGTTTATAATGATGCTTCAAAGAATGGTCTAGGCTATGTTTAGATGCAAAATGGTAAGGTGATCACCTATTCATGTAGGCAACTGAAAGAATATAAAAAGAAATATCCTGCTCATGATTTAGAGCTAGCAGCAGTAGTTTTTGCACTAAAAAATTGGAGATATTACCTTTATGGAGAAAGATATCAAATCTACACAGACCATAAAAGTCTCAAGTGTTTCTTTACTCAAAAGAAACTGAATATAAGACAAAGAAGATGGCTTGAACTGGTGAAAGATTATGACTGTGAGATCAACTATCATCCAGAAAAAGCTAATGTGGTTGTAAATGCTCTAAGTAGAAAGTTATTAGCTGCTATGTAACTTAAGTATGTTGATTGGAAACATCTTTTGATGGATTTGCATCGATTGAAATTAGAGATTGTGCCTACATATTTAATGGAGAAATTAGCATCTCTTACCTTGCAACCTACAATTTTAGAGAGAATCAATCAAGGCCAGAATACGAATCCCTATCTGACAAGTTTAAAGATTAAGATAGAGTTTGGAAAGAAGGTGGCTTTCTAGGTTTCAAGGGATGGTGCAATCAAATATAGAAATAGACTGTGTATACCTGATGGTACAATTAGAAAGGAGATATTGATAGAAGCTCACACGACTTCCTATTTTGTGCATCCTGGTACTACAAAGATGTATAGAGATTTGAAAATGCAGTATTGGTGGCCAGGTATAAAGAAGGAATTGATTGAGTTTGTAGAGCAATATGGTACCTGAGATTCTCACATGCATACTAAGCTAATAATTAATATATTCCTATTGCATATTAGGCATCTAGGAGTCATTAATATCACTTTCACAGTAACATGCCCATTCCTTATGTTATGTACATTTACACACATGTTATTATACTAATGATTGTCAAAATGTCCCGATATTGTATAAAGGTTCAATATCTTTAGAGATAGAGCTCGGTATACTAAAAGAACAAAGAATATATATATATGAAGGCAATACTATATGCACATGCATTAAGTTCATGTTTGTTGATAATTTGGTTAAATAGAAGTTTTTGGATAAAATGCAATTTTTACGCTTCATAGAGCCAAATTCACTATGTGTTTAACATGTCAAATAGCTTTAATTCAATGTCTAGGGCTCATTTATAGTATTTTATTTGTCGGCTCCAAGTAAGCACGAGGTGACATTCACTGAACTAATTTGTATTTTGTTACACTAAGCTAACTTAGATTCAGCTTAATCGCGTGATGTCATTTTTGTGCATTCTAATTATTAAATGCTAATACTATGTTTGCATTATTAATTTAAGTCTAATTGACTTATTTTTTATGTTTAATGATTGGTTACGGATCTAGGTTTCACTATATTATAATAACACCTATCACATGGGATTATAGGTCAAAGTATGACTAGTTTTCACTTTCTAAGTTAGGATTCATCAATTTTGTCTAAAATGGGGTGTATGGGAATGACCAGCAATTTGGTGACTATGCTAAGGACTTTTTAGAGCTAGACACATAGAATTTAAGTTATGTCATTTCTTAGTCATTAAGTATCACCTTTAGACCAAAATCTGTTCATTTACTTTCTTTTTCTCTCAAGCCATGATCCAACACCTTTTTACACTTCTCTCAACTTCTCTTAGCCATATCTAAGATTTTCAAGTGATAGAACTCAAGTTGAAGCTCAAGAAAGCAAGATAGATCAAAACTAGTCAAGGTAGTTCTACTAGTTCTTCTTCTCAGGTTTTGTTTTTATATTTCAATTTTCCACTTGATACAACTTAAATAATGGTTCATTCA
Organism: Parasponia andersonii; assembly: GCA_002914805.1. Lineage (NCBI taxonomy): Eukaryota > Viridiplantae > Streptophyta > Magnoliopsida > Rosales > Cannabaceae > Trema > Trema andersonii. The sequence continues at coordinate 1,402,333 of JXTB01000004.1, forward strand.
GGTCTTATTGAGTCCTAAAATCTAATTCTAAACCTTGGGAATTAATTTGGTGGAGGTAGAAGACAAGAGCTTCAACAAAAACTTAAACTAGTCAAGGTGAGGCCTAATCGGGATTTTGAGTTTTTAGTTTATTTTTCTTGTTGTAGCCCTTAAACCAAAGCTTTTATTTGATGAATAAAAGTCCTTAGAAACTTCTATATTGCTGGAAATATATAATTTAAGTTGAGGATTAAAGTTAGACCTAAATCCCAAAAATTTGCTATTTATAGATTTAAGTGTTCTCATGTGTAGTAGATTAAGCTTTCTATATATGTAATCTAATTTCTTAAAATTGGAGTGTATATTTTAATAATCCTATTATTTATTACACTTATCTGGTTGCTTCTTGTGATAATACACAAGTGTAAAAGTGGTTTTAAACTTTGTTTAAACCGAAAAAGAATTCAAGTGTGCTTATGTCATTCTAAGTAATTCTCTTTGAGGTGTATATGTGGGAATTGGCTTATAAAATATTATTTCATGTATAAAACCATGATTTAATCATGTGATAATGTCCTAAAAATAAGGGAGACACTGTCCAAATTTTTTTAAAATAAAATGACATTATTTAAAGGCAAATGGACTAGTTTTACAAAATTATGTGCCATTTTAGATCATTTGTATACTAATGAACTAGTATTCATATTTTAACACTTTTAAACATTTTTAAAATTCTAGCTATTGCCTGCTAAGTACCTTAACTGATTTTTATGCTTGCAAGTCATTTTCTGATCAAGTTTCCTAATTTGGTGAAAGTTGTGACTTGGGTCTTGTTCAAGTATCTTAGTGCATTCTTTTGGAAAAATGTGCACCTTGAATAATACATCAGTCTTTAGAGGATATTGACCTTTTTCAAAATTAATTTCTATTAAGGACACAAGATAAGTAAAGACTTATAACTACGTCACAAGAATTACATGGAAGATGTCATTATATGAAACTTACTCATTCTTGAAAGTTATGAAATAACATGTACATGGTACGTCTTGCATGCAAGTTAAAAATTTCATTACACAGTAGTTAAAAGTGAGTACCATTGTATCAATTTTATAAGATAAGTTTTAATGGCAATTGCTAGTCTGTCAAAGCTAGGTAGGTAAGTCTGTTGATATAGATTCTTCCATTGAAGCGGGACTTGTGGATCTTATGATATGTCTCATTAAAGAAGGATAATATTAGTGTAGTGCGGGATGCCTTCTTGATGAAAGAACAAGTTTTCAAAAACCTCACACGATGGTTGCATATTATTTTTACTCTTGGCCAAAATTTTTGCCCAATGTTATCACGGCCTATCGATTTACCAGACTAGTAATGTACTAAGGGGCCTAACTATGAGTATTTATAAAAGAAATGCATGGACTCAAATATTTAAGAAAGAAAAGTATACAATGGAAACTTGATGAGATTTTAAAGCATATATGAGCATGTATAGTTTTTACTTACTGAGCTTTAGCTCATTTTAGTCTTATGATGTAGATAAGCGGGGCACACTTTAGTGTTGAGTAGCTGGTTGCCTGGCCTGTATTTTGTCATCATGATCATATAGATATGGACAAGTTTGACTTGTGGCTGACATTTCTATTTTGAGATATTTTGGTATAATGTAAATACTACTGCTAATGGCAAAATAGACTAGTAAAAACCTTTGTTGATTTTGTAAAGACACTTTTAACAAGAAATGCCATGTAGTTGCTTTATTTAAATGTTTTGGAAAGTCCAAATTTGCCTATTTTTTTTATAAAGCTAAAGATATGATTTAAGAAAGAATAGTGCTTCATAATTTAACTGTATATGATAATATCATTAGAGTAGGGGGCCTTATAGTATTGGTATCAAAGAGAAGGTTTAATCGTTTCTAAAGACTGTCTACATGTGTATAATCATGTGACAAAAAGTTCAGTCAACTAGTAAGTTTAATTTCTTATAGTTGCATTAAATTTAATGCAATATGTTACGATATATTATCTTTTTATTATTAGCTATTATGCATGGATATAAGTGAAAGGGAAACTGTACAAGGAATCATTCCAAGGGCTAACCAGTACGTGAAGGGGTGATAAAAGAGGTACTATTGAGAGTGAGACCAACAAAGATGCTGTTATTGGTAGGTTGATAGAGTTGGCTGAAACATAAGCAAGACAATTAGAAAGGCTTATGGAAAGAGTGGAAAAATGTGGAAAATAAGTATCACTAGCTACAACTAGACAAGAAACCTATGAACTAGCTTGTGAGAGGTTTAGCAAGAATATGCCTCCAGCTTTTAAGGGTGAAACTAATCCACTATTGGCAGAAAAGTGAATTCGGAATATTAAGGGTGTCTTTGATTATATCAAAATCCTTAATGAAGAAAAGGTTTTGTGTGCTACTTTTATGTTCCAGATGGATGCGAGATATTGGTGGGATTCTTTGAAGTCCATCACTGAAGTTAACAAGCTTACTTGAAGAAAATTAAGGAGATATTCTATAGAAAATATTTCAACAATGCACATAAGATGATGAAGGCTGCTGAGTTTGTTATCCTAAAATAAGGAAGTATGTCTGTTGGTGACTACATCAAGAAGTTTGAAGAGTTATCTCGATTTGCTCCGCACATGGTGAGTAGAAATAAGCTAAAAGTAAATCAATTCTTGCAAAGGCTCAAGGCAAAAATTTATATGGATGTTAAGATAAAAATATGATATATGCTAAGATTGTAGAGAAAGCTCTTAAAGCAGAAGAGACTGAGCTAAGGGTTATAAAAGCTAAGGAAATTCAAAGAAAAATAAATATAACAACGAGAAATATAGTCTTTGGAAGAGGATCTCAATTGGGAGTTAGTGAAAATAAAAGAAAATAGCAACAGAATTAAAGAGAAAGATAAGAGCCCTAAAAATGCCAAGCTATAGGGCAACGGACACAATCAACTTTTATTTAGAGGACCATTTCTCTTAAATATGAGAAGATTCATCATGGATAGCATTTAATGGGTTCTAATGCTTGCTTCTTGTGTAGAAAGTCTGGACACTTTGCAAAGAAGTGTTCGAATACTACAAATGAGCAAAAGAAAGTTTCAGCTGATGTGTATATGATGACCAAAGAAGCTGCTTAGGCAAACCCATCAGTTGTAGTAGGTGAGATTCTTATCTCTTGTATTTCTATTCATGCATTAGTAGATTCAAGAGCTACACACTCATTTGCATCACCTGCATTTGTGAGGAAATTGGACAAAACATTAAAGTAATTGAATTTTAAATAATGTGTAACTATTCTATCAGGAAAAACTTTAAATTCTGATCAAGTTCTCAAGGTATGTCTGATCTGAATATTTGATAAAGACTTGTGTGTAGATTCGAGAGAATTGGATATGCAAGATTTTGAAGTTATTTTGGGTGTAGATTGGTTATCTAAGTACCATGCTACTATTAATTACTATTTGAGGAAGGTAATGTTTCAGCCACTAGGTATAGAGAAGTTCACTTTTGTTGGTACTAATGGAAACTTGATGATTCCAATTATTTTCTTAATAAAAGCAACGAAGGTTACTAGAAAAAGGATGCATGTGTTACTTGGTAAACATAATGATACTAGAGAAGAGTTAAAAGTGAAGTCTGAGGAAGTATCGATAGTTAATGAATTTCTTGATGTATTTCCTGAAGATTTGTCTGGGCAACCACCTGATAAAAAGACAGAGTTTGCTATTGACTTATGCTTGGTACGGCTCCTATTTCTAAGGCACTATATAGAATGGCTCTAGTGGAGACGTACAGTCACAAGAATTGTTGGACAAGGGTTTTATTCGCCCAAGCTTTTTTCCATAGGGTGCTTCAGTTTTGTTTGTAAAGAAGATAGGACTATGATGTTTTATATTGATTATAGAGAGCTGAATGAGGTTACAATCAAAAACAAGTATCCCCTTCCTATAATTGATCATTTGTTTGATCAATTATAAGGAGCTTCTATATTTTCGAACGTTGATTTAAGGTTAGGATACCACCAGTTGAAAATTTGGAAGGAAGATATTCCAAAAACAGCTTTCAGAATGAGATACGAGCACTATGAGCTTTTAGTGATGCCCTTTGGATTAACTAATGCCCCGACTACTTTCATGGACATGATAAATAGAGTATTCAAAGATTTCTTAAATAAATTTGTTATAGTTTTCATTGATAATATTCTGATTTACTCAAGCTCAAGAGAGAAGCATATGGAACATTTGAGGACCATTTTGAGAATTCTTGAAGAAAAGCAATTGTATGTTAAATTTAAGAAGTGCGAAGTCTGGTTGGAGAAAGTTATCTTATAACATCCCCTGATACCACACACATACGTAAGGATATTTGTATAGTTATTTAGTAAAATCGGGAGACACTACTTGACTTCGAATTGATAAAATATGAGAAAATTTAAAACTTTTAAACTTTCTAGAAGAAAAGGAAAACTCCACTCATAATTATACATACTCCAATATATACATATATACACCCTCGCTGTGTGAGCCTCTCATAAAATATATATATAATACACACACACACAAAATAACTACAAAATCCTCTATCAGAAAACCACAGCGTCAAAATACTCATATACACAAGCCGCGGTTAGAAAGTCAGCGCTCCTCCTCCAACTCACATATTCTCTGTACCTTCTGCAATGTAAGAATATTAATGAGTATAAAACTCAATAAGTAACGTATGCAGATACAGAGTGCATATAATAGAGAATAGATAATTATATGATTGGGATCCCTGTGTATATTGCATTGCCTGACAAGACTGTGAATTGCATACTTAGCCACTCAGAGAACGTATAACATATCATGAGCTATATGGAGGTCTCGAGCCCCAGAAAATCTCCTCTGTGTACAGTAGAGGTCCACCCCATACTGCTGTTAAAGTGTTCCCGTAGGAACCATAATGTCCCCGAGAGGACCAAAGTGTTCCCTAAGGAACCATATCATATATTTGGGCGTTGGCCCGCCACACCCTATTCATCAATACTTGTCAGGCAATATAAATACACCACGTGTTCATGTCTCATGCAAAGTTGAATGACAAATACGTATGTACACATATCCACAGATTCTATATCCATAAATTCAAGAAATTCACAGAATAAAGAATTTCTTACATTGCATGTGTAATGTTACTTCAATTTTGAGCTTTCCTTTTGTCTTCTAGTGAAATGCTCTTTGCACAAGGTATAATTAACGTGTTCCTAAAATTTTAACCAACACATATATATATGATTACTAACCAAGCAATGATATAAGAATTATTATTTAATACTTGGTCTAAAGAATTTCTAATTTAATGTATACGTACATATATATATATACTTAGGTGTGAGGTAGTAAAATAAAAAATAAATAGGTTTATACATAATAACAACGCATACATCTGCCTTATATAAATGACATCACATCAGTTAAACTAATAAGGAAGTAAAACTGGTACTCCTAGCATTTTGTCAAATAATCAACCGTCATAAGGCCTAATAAGAGGAATCAAATTTCATGATCTTATGAAAGTATTGTACAAATACTTTTAGAACAATCAAATAAAGACTTGCTTGGAACTAAGTTATCACTCTAGAATTTATGTATATGCATGTGCCACTTTATTTTACCTTTCCATAGTACATAATAGATAGAAGTACACATAGATTTACGAACTATACAAATAAGATAAGTAAACTTATCCAACAAAAGAATAAAATTAATTACAGACAAGGAAAACACCATCAATAAATTAATTAATTAAAACCACATAACTTTCGTGGCTTATCAACATGGACCATAGTAAGCATAGTATTCATACAATTGATATAATACAAGTTCATTTTGGAATTTTGTGTGCTATATAAGCCATCCCATAATCCTTTCTTATATAATTCAAAGTTACAAGCACGTGGTCAAGCTTCTAGATAGTATACAAAACAATAACAAATCACCAAGGGTCTAAAATCATATACACTAAGATAAAAGGCATTGAGACTAAATATAGTATAAAAATAAAAGCCTAACCAATCCCTTCCTAACATCCAATTCGATTCACTTCCTTTTTAACATTCAATATATGCATATACATAATCTTAAAAATCAGCAACTAGAAACTGGCTAAATAAAACACATAAACAAGAAGTATCCAAAGTCAAGAATCACCTTTCCATTTCACAAGAAAGAAACTATTGCATGTTCACCGCCATAAGAGAATCGTGATTCAAAATACACAGTGGACTTAAACTAATTGAATGACTACGAGAGGTTTTGAAGAGAAGAGCTAGCCGAGAGTATAAGTAACTAATCTCATGTAAGGTATTAAATATAGATAGATGCTTTATTCGTAGGATAAGTAACCGACTGAGCCAAAGTCGGTGTCTTTAAATATTGTTATTTTTATTTTTATTTTTTTTAGTATACACATAATCCACAATAATAGAAAGAAATATAAACCACTTATAGAAATATAACGAACTAGCTTATCAAATCGAATCATGTATTTTCTACACAAGTAATATGCCAATTAATCATTTTTAGAAGAAAAAAGACTTAATACACGTCAAATTTGTACCAAAGAGTGTGCCTTGAGCATTTCATTGCAAAATTACTTCACAAATAAAGATTATTAAAATAACCAATGTACTAAAACAATACTCAAATTTATATGCCTATACAATCTAAACTTAAAATAGTATGCAGACATGACACTAATGTAAATAAAAAAATGCTATGTAATTTCTTTATTATCAGCTTTTTACTTACGTAAGGAACTGGGTATTATTAGGAATTTTGAGATATCACATATCTTCCTTGGTCATGTGGTTTTTGAAAATGGTATTTCTGTAGATCCAACAAAAGTTGAAGCTGTAAGTAATTGGCCAAGACCTACAAATGTTTCAGAGATTCATAGCTTCTTAGGATTAGCTAGTTATTATAAATGTTTTATTGAAGGGTTCTCAAAGTTGGCTTCTCCATTGACTCATTTAACAAGGAAGAAAATGAAGTTTCAATAGAATGAAAATAGTAAAAATAGTTTTGAGGAATTGAAGCATCATTTAGTAATAGCCCTTGTACTTTCAATATTGTCCAGATCATGAGGATTTATTGTTTACAGTGATGCCTCAAAAAGTGGTCTAGGATGTCTTCTAATGCAAAATGGTAAATTCATTGCTTATGTCTTTAGACAATTGAAGGAATATGAAAAGAAGCATCCTACTTATGATTTAGTGCTAGCAGTAGTTGTTTTTGCAATGAAAATTTGGAAATACGGTCTTTATGGGGAGAAATGTGAGATCTATACATATTATAAGAGTCTTAAGTACTTCTTTACACAAAAGGAACTAAATGTGAGACAAAGAAGATGGCTTAAATTGGTGAAAGATTATGACTATGAGATTAACTATCATCCAAGAAAAGTCCATCTGGTTGCTAATGCTCTAAGTATGAAATCATTGGTTGCTACGATTGTTGAGTATGTTGATATGAAGCATCTCTTAATAGATTTACATAAGTTAGAGTTGAAGATTATACCTATAGGTTTAACAGAAAGATTGGTAGCTCTTACTCTATAACCAACAATTTTAGCGAGTATCAAACAATGCCAGAATATGGATCCCTATTTGATGAATTTAAAGAGTAAGATAGAATCTGGAAAGGAGGTGGCCTTCTAGATTTTTAGGGACAGTGTAATCAAATATGGAAAGAGATTGTGTGTACCTGGTGGAAATGTTAGAAATAAGATATTGATGGAAGTTCATACCACTCCCTACTCTGTGCATCCTGGTACTACAAAGATGTATAGAGACTTAAAGATGCATTACTGGTGGCCTAGTATGAAGAAAGATGTGGTTGAGTTTACAGAACAGTGTCTCACATGACAGCAAGTTAAAGTAGAACATCAAAGACCTGCAAGGAAATTAAAGCCTTTGAACATACCACAATAGAAATGGGAATAGATTATTATGGATCTTATTGTTGGACTTCCTAAGATAACTAAGGAATATGATGCTATTTGGGTGATTATGAATAGATAACAACTTAGCTCATTTCCTTCCAGTTAGAATAACCTATAACTTAGACCAGTTTGCTTGGTTATATGTCCATGAGATTGTCAGACTACATGGTGTTCCAAAAGTTATCATTTTTGACCAAGATTCTAGATTTACTTCAAAATTTTGGAGGAGTGTTTAAGAGGCAGTGGGTACGAAATTGGAATTTAGTATAGCTTTTCATCCTCAAACTGATGGACAATTAGAGAGAACTATACTGACGGAAGACATGCTCAGAGCTTGTGTGTTGGATTTCCATGGATCTTAGAGCAAATACTCACCACATATAGAATTTGTTTACAATAACAGTTACCAAACTTCTATTGAAATATTCCCATATGAAGCATCGTATGGAAGAAAGTGCAGATCTCCTATTCATTGGGATGAGATGGGAGAGAGAAAATTTCTTGATTCAAAACTGATACGAGAGATAAATGAGGCAGCAAAAAATATTCGAAAAAGGATATTAGCTACTTAAAATAGACAGAAATGTTATTCAGATCCTCAAAGAAGAAAACTAGAATTAATGGCAAAAATAAAGTATTCCTGAAGGTTGCTCCCATAAAAGGATTAATGAAGTTTGCGAAGAATGGAAAACTAAGTCCAAGATATGTAGGTCATTTTGAGATACTTGACAAAGTTGGAGATGTTGCCTATAGACTCACTTTACCACCTTCGTTGTCGAGCGTACACAATATATTTCATGTCTCTATGTTAAGAAGGAACATTTCAAATCCTTCACATGTTTTAAATTATGAGCAATTGGAGCTAAGTCAAGACGTGAGTTACGAGGAATATCTAGTGAAGATTTTGGATATAAAAGAAAAGGAACTTAGAAACAAGAAATTCTCTTTGGTCAAAGTACTGTGGAAGAACCATGAAGTAGAAGAGGCCACATAGGAAAGAGAAGAGATGAAAACTAAGTATCCCCACTTACTTAGGTAAGCAAATTTCGAGAACAAAATTTATTAGGAGGGGAGAAGTATGGTGCCCAAGATTCTCACATGCATACTAAGCTAATACTAAATCTATTCTAATTGTATATTAAGTATCTAGGAGTCATTAATACCACTTTCATAGAAACATACTCATTCCTTATATTATGTGCATTTACATAAATGCTATTACACTAAGGATTGTCGAAGTGTCCCAATGTTATGTAAATGTTCAAAACCCTCAGAGAGAGATTTTGGTGTGCTAAAAGAATAAAGAATATATTTATGAAGGGAATACTATGTGCACATGTATTAAGATCATGTTTGTTGATAACTTGATCAAATAGTATTTTTTTTGGTAAAATACAATTTTCACGCTTTATGGAGCCAAATTAACTGTGTGTTTAACACATCAAATAGCTTTAATTCAATGTCTAGGACTCAATTATAGCATTTTATTTGCTGGCTCTAGGTAAGCACGAGGTGGCATTCACGACAATAATTTGTGTTTTATTGCACTAAGTTAGCTTAGATTCAGCTTAATCGCGTAATGTCATTTTTGTGTATTCTAATTATTAGATGCTAATATTATATTTGCATTATTAGTTGGAGTCTAATTGACTTTTTTTTTATGTTTAATGATTGGTTATGGGGCTAAGTTTCACCAGATTATAATAAGACCTATCACATGGGATTTAGGTCAAAGTATGACTATTTTTTACTTTCTAAGCTAGGATTCACCAACTTTGTCTATACTTGAGTGTATAGGAATGACTAGAAATGTGGTGACTATGCTAAAGTTGTTTTAGAGCTGGACACATGAAAAGTAATGTGAAAAATACCCAAAATACCCTTTAGAATTTAAGTTATGCTATTTCTTAATCATTAAGTATTACTTTTAGACCAAATATGGTCATTTTCTTTCTTTTTCTCTCCAGCCATAGCCTGAACCTCTACAACACCTTTCTACACTTTTCTTAGTCCTCTTAGCCATATTCAAGAGTTTTCAAGTAGTAGAACTCAAGAAAGCAAGATAGATCAAAACTAGTCAAGGTAGTTCTACGAGTTCTTCTTCTTAGGTTTTGTTTTTTAATTTCAATTCTTCACTTGATACATCTTAAATTCATTTAGGTCCTCTTGAGTCCTAAAATCTAATTCTAAGCCTTGGGAATCAGTTTAGTAGAGGTAGAAGGCGAGAGCTTCAACAAAAGCTCAAACTTAGTGAAAGTGAGGCCTAATTGGGATTTTTAGTTTTTAGTCGACTTGTCTTGATGAATAAAAGTCCTAAGAAACTTATATATTGCTGGAAACATACAATTTAAGTGGATGATTAAAGTTAGACCTAAATCCCAAAAGTTTGCTATTTATGGATTTAAGTATTTTTATGTCAAAGTACCGAGGGGGAAAAATGCTCTACTAGAGTTTACTATGTTTTCACAACTTTTCCAATTTTGGCCAGTTTCTTGAATATTCTTTGCCATTTCTTGACTGTTCTTCACCGTTTCTTGATTGTTCTTATAGTTCTTGGCTGGTTTTTTGATCATTGTGGTGAATATGGCTTCTCCATTAGATCGCCACACTACTGCTTTTCTACTCTCTGCCTATGGCTTTAATGATTATCATTCAAAGTCTAATCAGAAATCAGCAAATCATGCGCCTTCTAGCCCTAATTCTAGGAATGATTCGGTTGCTAGTGATTCTTTTTTGGCTGATCATGTTCATGACCTTGTTTCTTCTTTGCCTTATAAATCTGGATTGGTTTCTGCCGATAATGCTTTCTTCAAGGGAGACGTTCAGGTTTTACCCTCTTCTCCTCCGCATTTTCTTATGGCTTAAGACTGGGCTAGGCCATCGCAAGACTTGACTAGGGTTGGCTTTGAAAGCCCTAGAACAGGTTCGGTTACATTGAATAATGCTCCTCTTTTTCATGATGTGCCAAGTGTTGTTGCAGCCGAGCCTTTCAAGGGTGTTTCCAAGATGGCTATTTCCAATGTCTCTTTCTCCAAGAAACGTGATCTTGGTTTTTTAGAATTAGGTTATAGAGCTGGTCCTTTTGCTTCAGCTGGTGTAAATGTGGGGGTTCCTATTCTTGATTCTGGGTTGCCTTCGACTGGTGTAGGTGCTCATGGGACGGTCCATGAAAGGGATCTTGGTTTATCTCGTGTTTTGGGTAGCAATTTGGTTGGGGATGTTTCAAGCCCTCATGTCTCTTTCAAGGTGATTGATTCAAATCTTGTTTCTTCTCAAGGTTTTGCAGTCCTTGCTCCCACGCACAAGGGTGTTATTTCTGATTCCATTCTGATTCCTCAAAGGAATGGTGGTGTTCCTTCTTTTGCTCAGATTTTGAACTTGCAAGATTTGGATAGTTCAAGCAAGATGGTTGATTCCCATGGATATCTTGTTGCCCCTGAAACGTCTAAGCCAACCATTAAGGGGAACTATGTCTGTGTCATCGTTTGGATCTTTGTCAGTTCTCATTAATTGGACGTATCTTTTTTTCCAAAGGTGACTCCCCTTAGAAACTTGTCAATTTAAAATCAAAGCTTTAATCAATCTGGGAACTCTCTTCTGCTTGGCGTTTGATTTCATTAGGAAAAGGTCTCTTCCATATTCTTCTCTCTTTTGAGGAAGAAAAAAAATCATGTCTGGACTATGGGTTCTATGAATTTGAAACCGGGCATTTTACGACTATAGCCATGGTATCTAAATTTTAACCCAAACACTCAAAGCTCCACAATTTATCAAATTTGGGTCAGGTTTCATTGGGATCGCCAAATACTTTCTGATTTGGCTCGTGGTGTGGGTGTCCCGTTTCATTTCGTTGAAATGACACTAAAGGGGGAATTTGGCCATAGTACATTTGTATACTAATTGATATAGACCTTTCGCAACCCTTATCTGATTCGCTTATGGTCGAGGTTGGATCAGATTGTTTATTTGTCGCTTTGGAGTATGAGTGTTTCCTGGATTTTTGTACATCTTGCTAGGCCATTGGTCATTTAGCTTCTGCCTATAGGCATGATCAATCTTTGCCTGTTTCTAAAGATTCTGAACCTGAAGTGGAAAAAGGTCGCTCTAGATCTCATCGATGAGTTTATCGCCTAGTTACTACATCTCCTAAGTCCCAGATGTTCCTGTTAAAATGCTTTTTCCGCTCTAAAAAAGGGTTTAACTACCGATGAGCACATTGACAAGGGAAACTCACGAGGTTAAAAGAAGCTTTGGGCTAATAAAGTTGCTCCTATTGATCCGGTTGCGATTACAGAGCCTGCTATAAATCCGGCTCATGCTATTCAGCTTTCTTCAGCCGCGACCACTACTGATGTCTTAAACATTGACGAACAAGCTTTGATTCGTCATGCTAATTTGTTCTCTGAAAATATTGCTCCTGCCATTAATCAAATTGGCTCTTCTTCTGTTGAGGAATCTAAAAGTGATAGTTTGAACACCAGTGACCTCTCGCCTACTAAAGTCTTTGCTTCCCATGACGAGGGTTGGCAAGAAGTCCAATCTCACAAGAAAAAGAAAGCTCCTCCGGCTCAATTTCCACGGCCTGTTACGTCTACCAATTCTACCTCTCAATGAAGATTCTTTATTGGAATTGTAGTGGTGTCTCCAATGTTGGCACCTGAGGATTTCTTAAGGATTTATGTCTGCGACATTGGCTTGAGATTCTTGGTTTAGTGGAGCCAATGTGTTCTTTCAGTTCTATTTCTGATCATTTCTGGAGGGATATTGGTTTTAATCTGGTAGTTCAAAAATGACAAACTGATGCCAATTCTTTGGATTTTGTGTTCTTCAGTAGTTTCTAGTTTCCAAGTTATTTCTTTGCATTCCCAACATGTCTCTTCATTCTTTGTTTTCAATGATGTATTGTTTTATGTTTCATTGGTTTATGCGAGCTGTAACTATATTATTCGTCGTGACTTATGGGATTCTCTATCTGCCTTGCATATTATTGGTCCTTGGCTGGTTTTGGGTGACTCTAACTCAGTCATGGGTACTCATGACGATGGGTATCATAAAACACCATTCTTGTGAAGACTTTCGGGTTGGCGTTACCCTTTGTGGCCTGGTTGATCTGCATTCTCAGGGGGGCCTTTCTATTCTTGGCGTGGTTTTCATGGAGGCCGGCTTGTTATGTCTCAATTAGATAGAGCTTTCTGCAATAATGATTTTTTAAATATCTGGCATCAGGTTTCTAGCATTTGCTTGCCTCGATCCCATTCAGATCATCATCCGTTGTTATTGACTTCATTGAAGGATACCCCTACTGGTCCTCGTCCCTTTCACTTCCAAGGCATATGGCTTTCCCATCCTACTTTTATGGACCGGTCTGTAATGTTTGTTCTCTTCTGTCTTTTGGTTCTCCATTTACTATTCTTATTAATAAACTAAAGGTTTTGAAACAGGAGCTAAAAGTTTGGAATTGGAATTTTTTTAGGGATTTGAAGCTCAATATTGCGAGAGCTACTCAGAATGTTTCAATTATTCAAGAGCAGTTGGGTAGGGAGGGGTTTTCTGACTCTCTTTTAAAGCAGAAAGCTGAAGCACTTTCTACTTTGGATACTTTTTTGTCTCAAGAGGAAATTTATCTTTGTAAATAGAATAGAGTTAAGTGGTTAAAGAAGGGAGATCATAATTCTTCCTTCTTCTATAATGTGGTGAAACATCGTCAGGCCAAAAAGAATTTGTGTCATATAAAGATTGGCGATAAGTTGGTAGAGAATGTTGATTTGATTTCTGCCTATATTCAGAACTTTTATAAAGATTCATTCAAGGAATCTCAACTTTCTGTACCAGATTTTTCTACAATTAGAGATCTTATCCCAAACCTGGTTTCCATTTCAGATTATATGGAGCTTTGTCGTGTGCCTAATGAAGAGGAAATTCAATTAACAGTTTTAGATATTGTTGCTTTGAATGCTCCTGGTCCTGATGGCTTCTCTGGTACATTTTTTCATCATTGCTGGGATATTGTGAGTAAGGACATGGTTTCTGCTGTTCAACATTTCTTTATTACTGGAATTTTACCTCCTAGGCTTAATTCTAATTTTCTTGTGTTAATTCCTAATGTGGATCAAGCCCTTATGATTGATCAATACCATTCTATTGTCCTGGGGAATTTTTTATATAAATTGATTACTAGAATTATTGCGGATCGTTTAGGACGTGTTTGTTCTCGAATCGCTTCTCCCAATCAGTTCAGTTTTGTTCCTAGTAGGAATATCAGGGATTGTATTGTTGGAGCTTCGGAGTGCATTAATTGCTTGGACAAGAAGAGCTTTGGAGGTAATGTTGCTTTGAAATTTGATAGAAGGAAAGTTTTGATACCTTGTGTTGGGACTTTGTTAAAGCGTTGATTTTTTCTTTTGGGTTCAACTCTACTTTTGTTTCTTGGGTGAATACTCTTTTTCATTCTGCTCGAATCTCGATTTTGATCAATTGTTCTCCATATGGTTACTTTTCTTGCTCTAGAGGTGTTCTACATGGGGATCCTTTCTCGCCTCTTTTATTTGCTCTTATAGAAGATTATTTCAGTCGGTCTATTACTTCATTAGTTGAGAATGGCAGTCTTATCCTGATGACTTCTTCTTGAAATGAAAAGGCTCTGGTCCATTTTTTATTTGCAGATGATGTTTTGGTGTTTGATCGAGCTTCCAAGACTAATATTAAAGCAATATTTAACGCTCTCCATAAATATAATGGCTTGTCTAGACAACAAGTCAATCTTAGTAAGTCTTCCATCTTTTTTGGTAGCGTTGTCTCTTCTGCTAGGGTTTCTAGGTTTTTAGCTCAAACAGGTATGAAAAAAGGTGGTTAATCTTTTATGTATCGTGGGGTCCCTCTCTTTGTTGGCTCTCCAAAATGTTCTAGTTTTCAACCGATTTTGTATAAGATCCATGTTAATTTCGAATACTGGAAAGGCTTAAATCTTTCTATGGCTGGGAGGGTTAGTCTCTTCAACTCGGTTGTTATGGGTCAGTTATCCTATTTTTTCCAAGTCTATCGTTGGCCAGTGACTCTTTTAAAGATTTGACTTCTTCTATCAGGAATTTCTTATGGTTTGGTTCTTCGAAGATAGTGAAGCCAGTAGTTTCTTCATGGTGGATGTGTTGTAAGCCTAAAGAAGACAGGGGTCTTGGTTATTGGGATCCAGTTACCTTAATTCAGCCCTTTTAAAGAAGCTCTCTTGGCGTTTAATGACGGATGATTCCTTTGTGTTTAAATTCCTTAGAGGTCATTTTTTCTCTAATGGATTCTCTCAATAAAGATTTTGGAAATCATCTATCTGGTGTGGTTTGAGAGCACATATTCAGCCTATTATTGAAGAATCAATATGGTTGGTTGGTAAAAGTTCAAAGGTTTCTTTTTGGACAGATAATTGGCTTGGTACTCCTTTAATTGAGCAAATTAGTTATATTGACTCTATGGAACCTAGTTTTGGCACAGTTACTGGTGATTTGGTTTCCAACTCAGAGTGGACTCTTCCACCTTCATTTATCTCCAAATTTCCGTCAATTTCTTATGAAATTCGTAGAACTATAACTGGTGATTCTCCTAATTCTTTGACTTGGCGATATTCTTCATCAGGGTAGTTACTTGTGCTAATTCTTATAAGTTTTTTGCTGGTCCAACATCAAAGGTAAGATGGGGAAGCAAGTTCTGGACTAGTTTTATTCCTCCATCGCGTTCAATGATTTTTTGGCAATTACTTCAGAATAAGTTACCAACGGAATATAATCTGATTCGAAGAGGATTTTCTATGTCTTCTTATTGTCGTTTTTGCTATCGTCACGAGAAAGATGCAGATCATCTTTTTATTACTTACAAGTTTGCAAGTAGTCTTTGGGGTGCTGTTTCTTCAGCATTTTGCAGGAAAATTCGTTTGGATGGCTCAATAATTGATCTTTGGATGGATGCTATGGAAGCCAATTTTAGTTCTCAAATTTCACAACTTTGGAGGGCAATAATCATGACTGTTGTTTGATAATGAGCATACTTCTATGCATTCTGCCATTTCTTTTATTTGGCGTGCGGTTGTTGAGTCTAATTTGATTGCCAAAGGCTCCATGAGAAATTTAGTGGAGGACCTTGATATTCTAAAGTGTCTTCATGTTCACCTAAAACCACCAAAAGCATCGAAAATTGTCAGAGTTTATTAGAGGGTTCCTCCAGTTGGATGGTTAAATGTTAACACAGATGGTGCAGCCTTTGGTAGCCCTGGTTTAGCAAGTTGTGGTGGTATTTTTGGGACTTCCAGAGGATTTTTCAGAGGTGCCTTTGCAGTTCCAATTGGTAAAGCGTATGCATTTGAAGCAGAGTTGGCATCTACGATTCATGCTATTTCCTATGCTTGGAAATTTTGTTGGAAAAGCATATGGTTAGAAAGTGATTCGGCTTATTTTGTCGCTTTGTTCAAGACTAGTTCAGATTTTGTTCCTTGGCATTGGAAACCTACATGGAGGCGTTGCTTAGGATTGATTTCAAAGATAAATTTTCATGTTTCTTATATCTATCGAGAAGGAAATTCAACTGCTGATATTATTGCTTTGAGGGCCCCTAGCATTCAAGCTCTAACTTGGTGGCATACTGCTCCTTACTTTTTGCAAAAATTTGTTAATAGGGATCTTGCAAGACTCAGTTCTTTTCGTTTTTGTTAGTGCCTTTTTGTAATTCAATGTGCTCTTTTCCCTTTATGGTGGTTTTTCCCATTGGGTTTTACGGAGAAAGGTTTTTACTGGGGCATTGTAGGGAGGTTAAGACAATAATTTTGTCTTGGCAAAATTATATGGCTTCTCCTAGGGCTTCTCTATTTCTTTAGTTGGTTTTCTTTTGTGCTTTGGATTTTTTCCCTCGGTAACTTTTTTGTACCTTGTTTTTATTTATTTTTAAAAATAACTACCAGAGATCTTCCTGTAACACCCCCTGATCCCACACACGTATGTAAGGGTATTTGTATAAATATTTAGTGAGATCAGGAGACACAACTCAACTTAGAACTGATAAAATCGGGGAAAATTAAAACTTTTTAGAAGGAAAAAGGAAATTTCCACTCATAATTATACATACTCTAATGTATAC
>JXTB01000004.1:1438452-1451888 GCA_002914805.1 Parasponia andersonii
AGCGACGACCTAAAACTCTCCAATGCTTTTTTGGACTTCTTTCAACTTCCCTCAAACATTTCCAAGAGTTTCCAAGAGGTAGAACGCAAATTGGGGCCCTAGAAAGCAAGATACACCAAAACTAGTCAAGGTAATTCTATTAAGTTCTTCTTTCTAGGTCTTGTCCTTTAATTTCAATTCTCTACTTGTTCCCACTTGAATAATGATTTTTTCAGGTCATCTTATGTCCAAAAATCTAATTCTATACCTAGAGAATCAGTTTGGTGGAGGTAGAAGGCAAAAAACTCCAACAAAAGCTCAAACTAGTCAAAGTGAGCATTATGTATGATTTTGAACTTATAGATAATTTCTTTTGTGTTAGCCCTTAAACCAAAGTAATTATTAGATTTTTAATGATCCTAGAAACCCTTATATATTGTTGGAATATATAATTTAAAGTAGAGAATGAAAGTTACACCAAGAGCCCTAAATTTACTAATTGTGTATTCAAGTGTTTCCGTGGGTGTATTAAGATCTCTATACTTCTAATCTGATTTTCTCAACTTGCAATGGATATGTCATAGATTCCATTATATATTTCATTGATTTAGTTACTGTTTGTAGCCATAGAAAAGTGCATCAACCATTTTCAACTTATCTAAACCGAAAAAGATTTGAAATATGCTTTAATGTTATCTTAGATGTTTCTTTGTTGTTTATATGTGGCAATTGGATTGTTAATTGTTATGGTAGGTTTAAAACTATGATTTTAATCATGTGGGAATGTCGCTAAAATAGGGGAGGTGCTGTCCAAATATTTTTAAAATGAAATGGCACCATTTAGGAGCAAATGGACTTGTTTTTACAAAATGATGTGCCATTTTTGACCATTTTGTGCTAATGAACTAGCATTTGTATTTTATCACTTTTGAACAGTTTTTCAATGCTAGTTATTAGCTGTTAAGTACTTTAAGTGATTTACACACTCCTGAGTCATTTTAAGACTAAGTTTCCTAAATTAGTTAAAGTTCTGATTTCGGTCTTGTTCAATTATCTTGATGCATTCTTTTGTAAAATGTGCAACTTGAATAATAGTAATTTATGATAGGTAAGTAGCACACCAATCTCTAGAGGATATCGACCCTTTCCACTATCAGTTTCTATTCCAGACACGAGGTAAGTAAAGACTTACAACTGCATCACAAGAACTATATCGAAGATGTACTTATGTGAAACTTACTTATTCCTTAAAGTTATGAAATGGCATATGCATGGCATGTTTTGCATGCAAATGGAGATTTTTATTATAAGAGTATTTGAAAATGAGTACCATTATACCAATTTTATAAGATAAGTTTTAATGGCAATTGTTAGTCTGTCAGAGCTGGATAGGTAAGTCTGTTGATGCAGACTCTCCCGTTGAAGCGGGACAGGATTAGCGCGGTGTGGGATGCCCCTTTTATGAGGGAAGGAGTTTTCAAAAACCTCACACGACAGTCGCACCTTATTTTTACTCTTAGGCAGAGTTCCGCCTAATATTATCATGACCTATTGACTTACGGGACAAGCAATGTTCTAAGGGGCCCAATTATGAATAAGTTTTAAGGAAAATACATGAACTAAAATGTTTAAGAAAGAAAAGGGTACAATGGGAACTTTACGAGATTTTAAAGCATACATAAGCATGCATAATTTTACATATTGAGCTTTAGCTCATTTTAGTCTTGTGATGCAGATGAGAAGGCACGTTTTGGTATTGACTAGCTGGTTGCCTAACTTGCCTTTTGTCACCGTGATCATACAGATGTAGACGAGCTTGACCAGTGGGCGACATTTTTTTTTTTTGAGATATTTTGGTGTAATGTAAATATTATTGTTGATGGCAAAATCGACTGGTGAAAACCTCTTTTGATAGTACATTTTGTAAAGAAACTTTTAACAAGAAATGCCATGCAGTTGTTTTTGTCCTAAAGTTCTAGAAAGTTCAAAAAAAAAATTTCCCACCTTTTTATCAAAACAAAAGATAATGTTTAAGAAAGAATAATACTTCATAGTTTGACTGTATATGACAATATGGTTAAACTAGGAGGTGTTACAGTTATGGATTGGTTTTGAAGGGTTGCCTCATTCTTTGGTATGTATTGCATGAGAATCTCTTCCATTGATGGCTTTTTCTCTTATGTGGAGTGACTTTGATTTTGGAATCCAGAAGGTTGCATTGGTCTTGAATTAGAACTTTGTTCTTGATGGTTTTGGTTACTCTAAGAGAAGTTTGGATGATTTCTCCAAACCAGATTGTAGGAATTAGAGTATGGGTTGTTACATTGCAGTGGGTTATGATTGCCTACAAACTGAGCTAATTCCATGTTCATAGGGAAAAATGAACTCAAATGACTGTCACCACAAATCCCAGCTAAACTCTGCAAGGCATGCAGTCAATGAACTGGCATAGAATCCAGTTTTTCGGTCAAGGCATTGACTTGGACATCCAAAGTTGAAATGGATTCTATCTCATTAATTCTAGATGCTCTCTTTAGATTGATTCTTTCTGAAGGCCATTAGTAGTTGTTTACAGCCATATCTTCTAATAAATCAAATGCTTCATTAGATGATTTACCCATTAAAGCACCACCAGCTGCTGTATCAACTATTATTCTCAAATACCCCATTAAACCATTATAAAAAGTCTGAACCAATAGCCATTTAGGAATTGCATAGTGAGGACACTTTTTTATTAGCTCCTTGTACCGCTCCCAAGCTTCATACAAAGACTTATTATTGAACTGCACAAATGATATAATGTCATTCCTCAACTTAGCTATCTTGGCAAGAGGGAAGAACTTAGCAAGGAATTTCTAAGCTAGTTCATCCCACATGGTGATGGATCCTGAAGGTAGAGCATTCAACCATCTCTTCTCCTTATCCCTCAAAGAAAACGGAAACAAACGCAAATGAATGGCATCATCACTCACCCCGTTGTGCTTGAAGGTATCACAAATCTCTAAGAAGTTCATGATGTGCTGGTTGGGATTATTACTAGGCAAACCACCAAATTGACATGCCCATTGCATAATCTGAATAATAACTTGCTTCAATTCAAAGTTATTGGCATTGATAGCTGGTCTTTGGATGCTAAAACTGACCCCATTGACCACGGGAACGACAAAGTCCTAAAGTTGCCTTGCATTTTGTTAGTTTGCCATAGTAGGTTTAGGGTTATTTTTTTAATTTCTCTATCTTCTAAGCCCTATCAAGGTTCGCTCAGTTTCAGGGCCTAAAGATAAGAATTCAAGGCTCCTTGCTCATCTTATACCCAAATGTTAGAATTCTAGTACCTGAAATACACACCAAAACAAAGAAATTTTGAATTAAATCTAAACTAGTTGATATTAATATTAACAAACTATAAATAACCACTCCCCAACAATAGCACCAAAAACATGTTGGGCAATTTTTAACACACAAACACTACAAGTGTACGGGTCATAACAACTAAGATAGAGTAAGAGAGTGTCGATCTGATGAGAAACAAATAAATTACAACTGAGTGTCGATCCCATGAGAAACAAATAAATTACAACTACTAAGTACTAAACAAACTAAGTTGACGATTTATCCAAATCACAATAAGTTGTTGTTTTGAACCAAAATTAAGATGTGGATTCAATTAAAAAAAAAAGGAATAATGGAAATTAACACTAAACAAGCAATGGTAGTTTTACAACAATGAGATGAACCCTACGGATGCAATTTCTCCTATAACTCTTTCAATTGCTAGTTTTTCTCACCATTCAATCATGATTTAACAACCACGAATTCAATAGTACTAACAAATTCCTTTCGAAGACATAAGTGAAAATGCTTAAACAAGGTAGTATGTTATTCCTAATATAAATTGATCAAACTGATTAAGCTTGGTAATTCCCATCAAAGGTTGCATAAGTTACATAGGTATCTTCCTACCCTATGTAAACTCACCCTAGACTGAGCAATCCTATATTGTTCAACCTATGTCCAAATCTACAATCCTCTTACCAAGTTTATATAGATTTCACACAAAAAATTAGTTCAATGGCCAAATGAACAGAACCATAAGCATCAGATAGATCAATTAACTAATCAATGGATGTCAACAACAATTGAGGAAAAGAACCCAATTGAATTATATTAGAGGTTTGATTACATCCCTAGAGAAAGAGTTTAGTTCATGGTTATGTAAGGAAGAACACAATAAAATTTATATAGCTGATACACATCCATAGTAGAAAAATAAAAGAATAAACAAAGGAAAGATAGAAAAACTCTTTGAAGCCTGTTCAATCTATTAGTTTCCTCTTGAATGCTCGTGTTCCTTCCACTCCTTGTTGTGTCTCCTTTAGAAACTCTCTCTAGTTCTCTCTAACTTTGGCTGCCAGGGTTTTTCCCCCTCCCATTAGTTGATTTTAGAAGAGAGGTGAAACACTAGAGGTAAAACCAACCACAATCCAAGAACTCTGCAATATGTTTATGCTTTGTGGCACTACGGTGGTAGATTTGGCACCATGGTGCCATGTAATAGCTGACTCGACATCACGACACCATAGAAGTGCCTCTACAATGCCACAGGATTAATACCATGGCACCACGGTGTCGTGCACTTTGCGCTTAATTAGTCTTGAATTCTATACGATGAGTATTTTTTATTGTTATAACTATTAATTTAAATCATTTACATTGTACATATATCATAGTAAAGGAACGTAGATCCTTTGTAATGAAATCTGTGGGGAAAAAATAGCGTCAATTTAAAAACTATTTAACCTCTAGTATAATATACAAGTATAAGGAGGATGTTAAATATAGGGAGGAGAATCCTATGACTTTGACTCACCTGCCATTATTTGCAAGCATATCCCTAGAAAATTGGGTTACATTTGTTGCAGATCGACTATCTCCTATATTTCAAGTATGATATGATTAGTAATATATAGAGTACTTTTAATTTGTTATCTATTTTAGTTTGATACTAATATTTGATATTATGTGTACAGGCAAAAAGGGTGGTCCAATAATAGAGAGAGTACAATATAATGAATACGTTCATCACACATCTAGGAAAAAGATTGCAACCATTATAGAAGAACTTAAGAAAATACAGGAGACTAATAAAATAAAATAGGTGGAATTATGGAAAGCTACACGTTAGGACCGTAAGGGAGTATATCTCAATCCGGCGGCTCAAGCGACAAGAGAATGAATTCTAAGTTTTTTTTACTTTTGTTTAAAATCTTCGTTTGTATGTTTGATTCTATAATTAACTCATTTGGTATCTTATTTAGGATGAGTTGTATGATATGAGGTCCCGATGAGAGATTCAGGAAATTCGCTCACATGATATATAAACTTAGCCATTAAAGACACCAGATACTTTGGTTGTGTATATTCTGTAGGAGCCTATGTAATTTAGTAAGATGCATTCAGATCTCAGGGAGGGCTAAGAGTATTGTTAGAACAACAATTTACTTTCCAACGGGAGAAGGAAAATCAATGGAAGACACAATTTCAAAATATGCAAAGTAACTATGATAATTAAGAAAGACATCTTTGGGAATCAGAGGCTAAGTTATTCAGTACCACCTCTTAAGAGTTAGCTCCCTTGCCACCTAAGTCACACTTTCCCAAGCATGTGTCTAAGTCATATTTTCCACAGCAACCGCATGAGCCATACTTTTCTCAGCTGCCACCTTAGCCATATTT
This sequence comes from Parasponia andersonii, assembly GCA_002914805.1. NCBI lineage: Eukaryota > Viridiplantae > Streptophyta > Magnoliopsida > Rosales > Cannabaceae > Trema > Trema andersonii. Next base: position 1,444,168 of record JXTB01000004.1, read on the forward strand.
TCCTTAACCACCAGACATGTATATTCCTCAGCTACCAAAAATTCAAATTCATGCCACAACCCCTGATGCTCCAATTCCAGAAGTATGAACTTCAAAGGTATTATCTTAGTTTCATAAATTTTGCATCCACATCAATTTAATACATGTTAAGAAACTCATATCCTTGGTCTATATTTAAAGATATTCGATGCAAGTTGGTTGACCTAGTACTAGATGTTATTGTATCATGTTACATAATTCAAATAGGAGGGCCTATGATTCATGGCGTACCAGTAGGTGAGAAAAATAACTGAGTATTTGTTGTCAAAGCACATGTCCCTGAATATTCATTGCCCATTATAGTGGCCGATGTAATGGATACAGTGGCGGAAGCTGTGGGATCAACTATTGCATGACCTAAAGAGTTGGTACTCATTGTAGGCAAATCAGAGGTATAAAGTCTAAACCTCATTACTTTGACAATTAAACAAATCTTTTATTTTTATTTAAGTAAATATTTTGATCTCAGTTCCTATTACGAAAAGAAAAGGGGAAAAGAAATAACCACAAAATAACCAGATCCGCCTATTACTCAATCATAATGTGAAGAGTCCAAACATTCATCCTCATCTAGCACAAGAGCGACTGGTTCCACTTCACGATCTAAGATTGATGTTTCTCTTTTGTTCTGGGAAGCTTGAGGAGTTTGTACAAATATTTGATGAAAAAAAATGATGACTTCTCAATTCATATAACTTTTGACAATGAGATGTGTGGAATTCCTTGGCAATTCTCATATTTAGTTAAGAAGGATATAATGAAAGAAAAAAAAAATTCTTACATTGTCTCCCCTTGCATTACTAGGTTATTATTAACAGAACCTGTAAGACACAAATGGAGAACTTACGATCCAATATTCCTTTATAATGATCAAAAGTATATTTGGCTAACATTTTGATAACTAGCATTCGCTTTTCCTTTTAAGACCAGTGATAGTGGCAAAAAAAGGTATCCTATATTGGAGAAAAAAAACAATCTACCTTTGTAGTTCCACTACAATATATATTTATATATATACTACTGTTCGATCTCAAATCTATGTCATTGGTCAACACTAAAAAAGAAAAGTTAACTATTGTGAAGCAGATATATCAAATCATATGAGTGCCTTTTGATTAAAATGCGATCTGCTCCAAATAGATAATGTGTGATCAGTAGAAAATGGAACTAGATCAAGTTTCTGAATAGAGATCAAATAATCCATTTATTAGTTATTTTCTAATTTTGTGTTGTTACTCGAAATTGTATTTTCTGATTTAATTCTTTCCTATTTTCATAATTAGGAAATATTGAGCTACCGTCACTTATATAAAGGGGGCTCAGTCTCATTGTTTTTCATCTCATAATCACTTTACTGTACACTCTCTCTATAATTCTCTTATTGCTTTCACTTTGAGACTTAGAAAAACTCTTGTAATTCTCCAGATAATAGTGAAGAACAATGAACATAGACTAATCTTTTTTGATGCTAAACCACTATAAAATTCTTGTCTCCTTATTTACTTTGCTCTATCAACCCTTTTCACACATAAGCCATATCTTGTAATATACCCTTTTCACATGCCATCTAGAAAGATGGCTATTCCAGTAAATAATTTGTCAATCTCATTTTTTAAACGATGGCAAATACAAGAAATACTATCAGAAACATTGGAGTTAGCTAAAATTAACCTCAAAGTACTACTACTGCACAGGTTGATCCTACTTAGAATCAACCAACCGTGACTATACTAGAGAAAAATACTATTTAGAGACAAGATCGCATGGAGGATGCTCTTTTAAACCCTCAGTAAATCACCAATCAAAGTAATGATTCCCTAAGGCCACTTACTGAAGAGTAGATGGTGACACTACCACAACAGGAATACCCCAGAGATTGTCCTACTAGATGATCCAAAAGAGAGATTCAAATTCAAGAAGTGAGAAATCACGACCAGCCCAGAACCTAGCATGAGCACCAAGCAGGTCGCACTTTTAAGATAAAAGATAAGGTTGCAGACCTACCACAGAAGTCTGCCACTGGGAATTCCAACAAAGACTACGATCAGGGACAACCCTCTCAGAGAGTCCCCACCAATCTTGATTATCTGAGTAACAAATAGAATCATCAATCGAAAAGTGTCTTTGAGAGAAGAAGCAGGGAGCCAAGATATTACTCTACAGACTTGAGACAACACTTCGAACGACGATGCCGAAAAGATGCTCATGAGTGATCTACGTCGCATGATAACAATGAAACCTCGCCGTGTCGAACTATTTCAGTGGAATCTTCTCAAAGGTCACTGCAGACTCTATCTGATCAACGTAGATTATGTCGTGATAATAGAGACCAAAGACTATCTTTACCACTAGTGAGAGATAATGCCCTTGCTCCAGATGAAACTCTACGATTGTACCTAAACTATTTTGCTTCAGAGTTGGCAAAAGTCAACAACCCACCTGAAGGAAGAGTCCTGAATTTAATGATAGCTAGAGTGTGACCAGAGCCTAAACTCTGGAAGAATTGCTGGAGAGAGAATATAGGACTTTTAAGGACTTATATCGATGTGTTGATCGATATCTAAGGGTAAAATCTTCTCGAGAAATTCTACATAAGACGAAGAAGAAAAGAGGAAAAGATACAATTAGAGATATGACCACAACAACTAATAACAATAATAAGAAGTCAAAAAAGAGGAACAACGAGCAGCTAGCTATCTTTGGAGGGCTGCATGTTTGTGGAGATTCAAAGATAGCACATGATAGATATACACGAGAAGCTCAATAATAACCATTGAACAATATGATGCACCTCAACCAATACCCACAGAAACTTTAGCGGGTACCAAACATGGACATTACTTTCAAAGAGCAGGATACGAAAGAGGTCTATTACCCACATAATGATGCACTAGTTACTAAGATAAACTGTGGTAGCACATAATTATGATGAGTATTAGTCGATAATAGGAGTGTTGTCGATATCTTGTACTACAATGTATTCAATAAGATGGGGAGAAGCGATGGTGATTTAAAACCCTCTATCACTATACTCTAAGAATTTGTTGGCCATAGCATAATGTCAAGGGGCATGATGGAGTTAATGGTGAACGTTGGAACTTATCCCAGAGTTTCAATAGTAATGAGTTAATTTTTGGTAGTAGATTTCCTTCAACATTCAATGTCATGCTAGGAAGACCAAATTTGAGGAAACTTTGAGCTATCACTTCGATTTATCATCTCACTATGAAGTTCCCAATTCAGCATGGAGTAGGTGAAGTGTGAGGCAAACAATAAGAAACATGGTCCTATTATAACAATTCTTTGAAGCTCGTAGTGAGAGAGATAACACTTTGCACAATGATGGTCTAGTAACTGGAGACGTTAGGTGAAACATCAGTTAAGGACCTCGACTCACGAGAGGTCGATAGAGAGGTCAAAACTAGACCAATATAATACTTGGAAAATTTTTCAATCGATGAATCTTCGAAGGTGTTAAAATCAGAGAGAAGCTTCAAGAACTGGTGTGAACTGAATCGGTCGCATTCCTAAAGGCAAATATGGATGTCTTTGCCTAGCAATATTCAGAAATGGTAGGGATTGATCTAAATGTTATGTTCAACTACACTAGCATCGATACAACAAAGAGGCCCTGTACGACAAAAGAGAAGGGCGGGATCCAAAACGCTATGTCAAACTAAAGAAGGAGGTCAAGAATTTTCTTGAGATCGGAGTCATCAGGGAATCTTTTTACTCAAACTGGCTTGAAATCCAGTTTTGGGGAAGAAACCCAATGCAAAGTGGAAGACATGCATTGATTTCACATACCTAAATAAAGTTTGCCCAGAAAATAGTTTTCCACTTTCAAGAATCGACTAGTTCGTAGATGTGACGTCTAGACATAAATTGCTAAGCTTTATGGATGTGTATTCTAGATACAATCAAATTCCTATGTATGAGCTACATGAGTAGCACACCTTGTTCATTACTGATCGAGATTGTATTACTATAATAAGATGCCATTCCGTGATGCTAAAGTTTCTCACTTACATAATGAGTCAATAATAAACATGTTCATATTATATAATAGACATATCATGAAACTAGTGTCAATTTTATGATAAATTGCTCATTTTGATCGTTAAGTGCTTTCAATATATATTATTATACTAATGGTTATCGAAGTATTCCCATGCAGTGTAAAGGCTCAGTACCCTTAGAGAGAGAGGTTGGTGTGTGAAAAGAAAAAAGAATACATTCATGAATAATAAAACTATATGCACATGCATTAAAAACTATGTCTATTGATAACTTGGTCAAATAGTAGTTTTTCAGTAAAATGCATTTTTCACGCTTTTCGCAACCAAATTCACTGTGTATTTAGCACATCAAATAGCTTTAATTTAATATTTAGGACTCATTTCTAGCATTTTCAAAAAAGTTCATTCCAGGTAAGCACGAGATGGCAGCTACTATACTGAACTGTGTTTAATTATACTAAGCTAGCTTAGATTCAGTCATCTTTGTATGTTCTATTAATTGGAAAATTATACAATGTTTACAATATCAATTAAAGTCTAATTGAATTTCTTTTATGTCTAATGATTGGTTATGGGGCTAAGTTCCACCAAATTACAATAAGATTGGCCATATAGGATCATAAGTCCAAGTATGACTAGATTTCAATTTCTAAGCTAGGTTTCATCATTTTGGTCTACACTTGGGTGTATAGGATTGACCAGTAATGTGGTGAGTATGCTAAGGATGTTTCAGATCTGGACACAAGGAAAATAATGAAAAAATACCTAAAATACCCCTTAGAATTTAAGTTATGCCATTTCTTAGCCATTAAGTATTGATTTTTGACCAAATATGGTCATTTCTTTCCTCTTCCTCTCCAGCAACGACTTGAACAACTCCAGCCACTTTTTATACTTCTCTAAACTCCCCTTATCCGTATCTAAGACTTTCCAAGTGGTAGAACTCAATTTGGAGCTCAGGAAAGCAAGATAGATCAAAACTATTCAAGGTAATTCTACTAGTTCTTCTTCTTAGGTTTTGTTTTGTTATTTCAATTCTCCACTTGATACTACTTAAGTAATGTTTCCTATAGGTCCCCTTGAGTCCTAAGATCAATTTCAAAGCCTTAGAAATCTAATTTGTGGAAGTAGAAGGGAAGAGCTTTAACAAAAGTTCAAACTAGTCAAGGTGAGCTTTTTATGGAATTTAGAATTCGTAATTTATTTCTATTGCTTTAGCTCTTGAATTAAAGCTTTTATTTGATGTATTAAGGTCTAAAGAAACCTTATATATGGCTGGAAATACAAAATTTAAGTGGAAGACTAAAGTTATACTTAAAGCCCTAAAGTGTGCTAGTTAAGGATTTAAGTGTTGTCATTTGTGGTAGATTAAGCATTTATATTTGTAATCTAATTTTCTAAACTTGGAGTGTATATTTTATGGCTCCTAATATTTATTATACTCATTTGTGGGTGGTTTTGATGACACATAAGAATAAATGTGGTTTTAAACTTTGTCTGAACGAAAGAAATTCAAATGTACCTAGGTTGCTCTAAATGATCCTATTTGAATTTTATACGTGGGAATTGGATTGTTGATTGTTATTATAGGTCTTAAACCATGATTTAATCATGTGGGGATATCCTAAAAATAGGGGAGGTGCTGTCCAAATATTTTTAGAACCAAATGGTACCATTTAGAAGCAAATGGGCTAGTTTTATGAAAGTAGATGACATTTTGGTTCATTTTGTGATTTAGAATTCCTTCTTTTGTAAAAGCTATGATTCGGTCTTGTACTTGTTTTCTTGAAGTATTTTACATTGTAGTGATAATGTTAGTAATAAAATTGATATCAGGTCTTCCACACACCTTGTCACAGAGGATACTGACCCTTTTCACTATCTTTCTACGAGACACAAGGTAAGTGAAGATTTTTTTTAACTACATCACAAGAACAATAGTAGATACAAGATGTTTTCCTACATGCTTATGTGTATTATTTCAATTATATATTATTTATATTATTGTTGTAAAGCTTATGGAGACATAAGCATGGCATGATCATATAAGCATGATTTTCAAAGAAATGAAGTTTTCCACGCATTAGATTTAAAATAGTACCATTGTACTGATTTTAAAAGATACGTTTTAAGTATATTGTCTAGTTTGTATGCATTTGGTAAGTATGGTTTCCAAAGGCATCCTTCCCGCATAGGTGGGCATGCCTTACTGACTGTCGAGACTGAGTATTGTACTATGAGATTTATTAGGTGCATCACCTAGTCAGTCTGCGTTGGGTAGGTATGGTTCGCATTGACCATGTGTTTCCTTCCTGCATAGGTGGGCATGGTGTACCGACTGCCGTGACTTTGTAGTGTACTCAAGGGCCCTAAAAAGAAATGTTTTTTAAAAAAAGTGCATCAAAATGAAAAGTTATGAAAGAAAGAGTACAATGGGAATTTCAATGAAGTTGCATGAAACATGTTCATAAGTATGCATAATCTTTACTTATTGAGCATTAGCTTATTTAGTTTTTGTGATGCAGGCGATGAGATATATGATGTTTAGAGTTATCGGTTGGCTAGATGAGCTTGACTTGTGGGCCATGTTTTCTTTGTATTTATATATTTTGATATGATGTAAATATCACTACAGATAGTAAGATAAATGGATAAGAACCTTTTGGTTGTACAGTTTGTAAAGATACTTTCAGAAAGTAATACCATGCAGGTTCTTTTGTTTTAAAGTATAAAAACTTAAGATTGGCCAAAATTTTTGTACAAAACTAAAGTTATAGTTTATAAAAGAGTAATACTTCCTGTAACACCCCCTAGTTTAACCATATTGTCATATACAGTCAAACTATGAAGTATTATTCTTTCTTAAACATTATCTTTTGTTTTGATAAAAAGGTGGGCAATTTTTTTTTTGAACTTTACAAAACCTTTAAATAAAAGCAACTGCATGGCATTTCTTGTTAAAAATGCCTTAACAAAATGTACAATCAAAAGAGGTTTTCACCAGTTGATTTTGCCATCAATAGTAGTATTTACATTACACCAAAATATCTTAAAACAAAAATGTCGCCCACAGGTCAAGCTCGTCTACATCTGTATGATCACGGCGACAAAAGGCAAGCCAGGCAACCAGCTAGTCAATACCAAAATGTGCCTCCTCATCAGCACCACAAGACTAAAATGAGCTAAAGTTCAGTAAGTAAAACTATGCATGCTTATGTATGCTTTAAAATCTCATAAAGTTCTCATTGTACTCTTTTCTTTCTTAAACATATTAGTTCATATTTTTTTCCTTAAAACTTATTCATAATTGGGCCCCTTAGAGCATTGCTTGTCCCGTAAGTCGATAGGCTGTGATAACATTATGCGGAACTTTAGCCAAGAGTAAAAATAAGTTGCGACCGTCGTGTGAGGTTTTTGAAAACTCCTTCCCTCATCAAAGGGGCATCCCACACCGCGTTAATCTTTTCCCGCTTCAACGAGACACATCATAACATCCGCAAATCCCGCTTCAACGGGAGAGTCTGCATCAACAGACTTACCTATCCAGCTTCGACAGACTAACAATTGCCATTAAAACTTATCTTATAAAATTGGTACAATGGTACTCATATTCAAATACTCTTATAATAAAAATCTCCATTTGCATGCAAAACATGCCATGCA